>SMLS01046927.1:0-11142 GCA_004785975.1 Popillia japonica | reverse complement strand
AGAATTTAAGCAAAGTTAGATCAATTCTAGACAAAAATAGTTATACAAACGAATTTTACGAGAAATTAATAAAAAAAGGAATACATAAAATATACAACACAGGCTATAAACAAAATAGTAAAATATATCACACAATTCCATACATTAACGACTTAGGTGACAAAAGTAAATACGAATTTAAAAAATCAGATATAAACATTACATTTACACCAAACAATAACAGACAGTTATTTACAAATTTAAAAACTAAGATTAAAAAAGATAATCAAAGTAATGTCGTATATAAATTAGAATGCAAAGATTGTAATAAATGTTACGTAGGACAAACTAGACAGTATTTAAAAAAACTACTGTATAACCGCGGAAACTGCTTTGTCTAAGCATTCTAAAGAATTACAACATAACTTTGATTTTGAAAATGTTAGGATTTTAAAAAAAGAAAATAGTTATAAAAAAAGATTAATATATGAAATGATATACATTAAAAAGAAAATAACGCGGTCAATTTTAGAACAGATATAGAAAATTTAAGAATTATTTATAATAATTTAATCACCTAATCACGCCTGAATTTTATAAAATTAAGTTCTTGGCTAGGTTTTTTGCCATGTTTTTTCCTAGTCATTGAACAGAATTGTTAGAGCTTGACAAAAAAATACGTTGATATAAGGAGCATTAATGTTATGATTATAAATTCACATTTCAAAATATCTTAAACTGTCCACTATATTGTAAACATAATCCTATATATCACTGAATTTCTTTGTCTGTAGATAATTTTGTTGATAGGCATTGCTAGTTATTTATTTATAATTTCACACGAAATAAATGTCAATTTTATTCCACTGAGGAAGTTGTTACGAAAACCAGCTTATATATATTGTAAAGGTTTTGGAATAAATTTGATCTTTGTTCGAATTGCAGTGTTGTCATTGACCTAAAAAAGTGGAAAAACTATCTGGATAATAAGATCCAATGAAGAGAGAATCAAATGAATTTGACCTTCTCAGATTGTACGCAAAAACAACTTATTCTTCTCTCGCGGTGTAGTCCTATTTTCTATAACACTAATTTAATGTTTTACAGAAAATGGCAATTAGTTATCTAGTTACGTATTTATTGTCTACTGTGGTTCATAGTGCTTCACATAATCACTTTTACTGAATTAAAAAGAAATAAAGTTTCTAATAATTGATGCGCACGGTTATTTTCTCTTCGCCGTAAAATAATTCCTCTGATGAAAATATAATGTTACACCTGCAATTCTACAGCTATTGAGCAACGTGGGTTCTCCCTTGACATACAGTAATTACACAATTTAATAAACTGTTTCTCGCCCTGAGGGAAAAAGCAGTACAACGTCGAGCACGAGAACACCCATAAAACATTTATAATCGCTCCGACAAGTTCCCGTGTAATTTCAGAATGGTGAATTATACGCTGTATTAGAATTAGACACTCGCACATAGCAGGAGTATGCATTCGTAATGGGATATTAATGGTAGCATGTATCGTATAAACCTAGAGTACACGAAAGAACTGAAGTCAGAGATCCATCGAAACATAATGTGACGGTTTCAATTCGAACTAATACCGAATCAAACACTCTGAAAAGGATTTTGTTTAAAAGTTAGGTCTTTTTTATTATTTATTCTATGTGAAAGTATTTTCATTGGAATGTCAACACCAATTTCACTAAATTACGTTAATTTGAATCGAAAATTGTAGTTTAGCGCATATAATACGTAAATATGTATGAATACAAAGATAGTGACTATATCAAAAACTTGGTGGCCGATTCTGTGATTTTTATTTAGAATTTCGGTTGCACTATGACCTATTCTGCCTCCTTACATGAGCTATAAGTTGTTGGAGTTTGCCCATAGGTTTTTATAAACTGTAATAGTTGTGATGGTTTCAATCAGGGTATTTCTCCCTTGGTAATGACAGTATTGCCAAAATAAATTGTTCGTTTATTAAAATTTCCAAGAAATACTTTAGAATGCCTCAGTGCAAGAAGCTTCTGCCATAGGATTGGTCTGAGCTTCTCCTCCCTTCCCTTGAGTTTTCCGCTGTAAGTGCTCATTCCTATTGCGCAAACGGTTCTGGTCCCACAAAAGATGTTGTGGCGGTCTTCTATGCTAATATTTTAGACGTCCAGTTGCCATTGATTTCAGTATGTCCTGGAACGCAGCATAATGCAACTCTATTCTCTCTGCCTAGATAGTTTAGTTTCTTTAAGCATTCTCAGACTAATTTCGATCTAATAATGTTGAAACTCAACGCAATTGTAGCTGCTGGATAATCGGAAAAAATTGCAATGCTTTGCTTGCGATAGTTCATGTCAACATTCAATTGAGCACATCTTCCAGTATCATCAATTTCTGCATGGAAGACGCTGGGATAAATTGACCTCTCTGAGTATTTGGTTGATTTCTATTTAAGTTATAACTTAATTTAATAATTTAGACCTCATTAAAGCACTAATACACACTTCTGGCAATATAGCAAATACTAACATACACCAAAAGTCGTACTTCGATGCATTAGTGCTATGTTTTTCATTCCATAGTGGTTACTTATTTTTATACATATCATTTTTGTTCCTATGATTGCAAATATTTTACTACATCTGTAGTTCATACATTCTTCAGTTTAATAAATTTTTATCCAAACAACAACCAGCATTGGAACACAGAAAAATGTTTGGCAAGTTATCCTAACGGTACGAGACACTTTTCTAGCTTTCCCTATATGACATTTTATTCCTACTCAAATTAATTTGTTGAGTCATCTCACGCATTTTTCTGCACTTGCAGATTTAACTCTCAATTTATCATTACATCCAGTTTTTAGTTGTATTATTAATTATATAATAATAATAATTAATACATGTACGTTTTGTCTTAGAATGTAAATATCTATCTACATGTCACATAAGGTCGGATAATCGTTATCCCAAGCTACCGACAGGCCTTAGACATCTTCTGCTCATCTTTAAGAAAGAGAGTTGTGACCCATCCGTACAGTACTTGATAATTAATGGGCGAGATACATCTGGTCCAACATATCATTAAATACGAATCTAGTGACATGATTCTCTTAATTACCTTAATTTATTTTACGAGATCGCTAAGTAGATAGCCAACTAACAACTTGAACGTTTGTGAATATGTTAGTAGTACTATAAACTTGTTTATACGCTCAGGCCCTCTGGCAATCGCGTGGTTGTCTACGGTAACTGGCTAAGATCTCCGGCTGATAAATTTGTGTGCTCCTTCTTCTCCTTCGTCGTCGGCTTCTTGCTCAGCTGCTCACTGAAGTGCAGGTACAGCTCATGTATCGAGTGGGCTTCGGTTTTGCGTGTGCATACACCATACATATTTTTGCTTTCTTTGCATGTCGATGAGTTTTTTATATTACCCGAATGTTTCTCAATACGTTGTGCGAGGCTGTTGTATTGCCGTAAGGTATTCAGCTACTTGCAATTCGTTTATTTTGCAAGAGCAAATGTGACTTAGAGAATCTCCCTATAGCTATTGTATCATAGATTCATATGTCTACGTATGCCACTTTATAATATTTTATCGTTACGATTAGTTTTTATAAAATCTGCCGTTTGTAACAGTTGTACACTTTAAATTAGCGACGAACGTTGAATGTGACGGAGTGAATGTTTAATCAAGTCACCATTTTCAGTGCAAAGTGCACATAGTTTGGGGCCCAGCAGCGCTTTTTGCTTGTTTCCAAGTTGTTCTTCCACATCGAAATTCTCGATACCAATTCTTCAGCACGTTCCAAAACTTTGAACAGCTTCGATTTTAACTCCAGACAACTTTTTAAGAAAGACAGCTACACCAGCTACACGTCTCAACCTTGTCATTTTGTTTGACAGATAACAACGACATGACTGGACATGATGTTGTTGTATAATGTTTATTTCAACGCCTACGATACTAAGCGCAATAAATACTGTACATCCCTTGTATTAGGTTTGGCAATTATGATATATAGTGGTAATAATTTAAAACTGTTTTATTACTAGTATTATAAAATAATAATTCAAATTGGAGATTCCTCTTAATTATTTAATCTAGTTTAAAGAAATATTAGCATCCAATAGCTTAAATTTAGGTATGGCAACTTGCTCATAACAGAAATATTCCAAATAATTTAGTTCCTTTAAGATAACACAACATTCTTTTATAATATACTATAACTATATAACCTAAACTACTCGACAATAGAATACAAAAATAAACACTACTAGGAATCCAAAGAGACGGTAATTCTTTTGATTAAAGGTGTTGTGTTCTCTGTATTTACGTAAGGTACACTCATGGTAAGTAGAGATTGGACGCTCTCAATACGTTGTTATATGGAAACTGTCTAATCTCTACTTACCATGAGTGTACCTACACAGTACGCCAATTTTTAGCAAGGCAACAAATCTTTAATTCAAGATAGCATAGTTTGCAAAAAAATGATGTAATAAAAAAAATTAATGTAAAAATAAGAGGATATAGGAAACTACAACAGCAAATTTTGAAAGGAGAGGATATCGACAAATTTAAGCTAATAGTAGTAGACATAATACATGATTGATAAATATCATCTCATTACAGCGTTTAAAGTACAATTTAATAGTCGTCAGCGCCTAGAATTCTGTGCTATTTTTAAACTACTTGAACGCTATAAACGAATTGTTGGAAATGTAGTTACCGTTCTAACTCATCGCTGAATATCTTATAAATGTCATTTCTGTCATATACTATTTGGACAAAGACCATCAAATCATTCCTGCCTTTTATTATAGAGATTTCAATGTTTATAATTTCTTTGGTGAATGATTAATAGAACATAAATTATTAATTACTCAATTAGTAAATGTATGTATTTTTATGACCTTTTTTTACTTATCTTATTCGCCATTATGGATTATAATGGAATAAATTTGATCTTTGTTCGAATTGGAGTGTTGTAATTGACCTATAAAAGTGGAAAAACTATTAGGAAAATAAGATAATTACTCAATGTGTTTGAACTAGGTTTATAAACTGTTATTGCCAATGATAGTCATCGTTATAGTTTTATATTGTTTAAAAGAGCAAATTATTTCACAAAAAGTATGCTCATAATTAGTCTGCAAAGAAAAACAATCATTTTGGTTTGAAATTATTTTGAAATTACAAACGCGAAAGGAACACTGATAAGAGAACGTAGACTACCTTCTTCTTCTTAACAGACATGACTTGTAATACACAAACAGAAAACTGCTGTTTATCAGCTAATAGATCTCCAACAGTAGTGACATTAGTGAAAGTAATATTAAAGCAAGAAATGAATGAAATATGAGTTTTCATAAAAATTAAATAAATTCCAGCATTTATCATTCAATGTAGAAGTTTAGAGGACCCATAACCACATACAGTGGGCACGTTATTAAACGTTTTGTATGTATGTAAGTACATATATTGAGACAAATCGTGTAAGTAGTATTTGAACTATACAACAACATTAGCCGCAGAGAAAGCTCTACTGTTTAAATCAATATCTAAATATGTATGTATGTATATGTATGTGCATATAAACACAAAAATTCATTCTTTCGATATATTTTCCCATTACTGCTGTTACAAGGACACATAGCATATTTCTGTTATATGATGGACGAATACTGGAAAGTGTCGGCTCTACTAACAATGTGAATTCCATAAAATGATAAAGACAACAATATAATTATATGCGGGATACTACTCTTTGCTCGGTTTTTCGTTTTTTTCCCGTAGCAGAAAATCGCCTTGCGTAGTAGTAGAACTTTAATACCAGTAGTCAGTCGTCGGAATGCGCAATTTATCGAAAGCATAACGATAAATAAGCGTTTATGTTCGTGCCGTTGGTGAAATTAAACGACGCCCACAATATCATAAAGGGAAAAACGCGCAATTGATGTCATTACGAAGTCAGATTGTTGTCTAATAACACGAATATGCATAATTTTCAGATAACATTAACGTTCGCCGAGAAACTGTAATGTCCATAACGGGTAGTAACAGGCATGTGTACATGCAAAACTAAAAGGCTGCCTACAAGCAATAAATATATCTTCACAGATTTATATTAATGAATAGCGAGACGAAGAAGCTCTTGAGATAAGAGTTTTTTAATTCTTTAACCTGATCGGTCAAACGATTTCACCTTTGACATTATTCAAATCAAGGGAACCTTTTCACTTCGTTCAGCACGGCGAACATACAGTACCTATGTAAAAAAATAGTCGAACCCTTTTAGAAACTTAGCTGCTCATGGTGAATTATCTCAAATAAAAGGTCTTTAATAATCATATATAGTATAGAAAGTTTACTAGATACGTGAACGAGAATTTCGTGGCTGAACTATTTATTATACCTACATACTTATACTTAATAAAAACATAAAATTCTATCACAAAAATTTAATCGTGGAAGGCTAAATAACCCGAATAAAATGGAAGAATTGTTGTTAAAAGGACTTTTATTTTATGTCAGGGAAAAATAAACGAAATCTGTTTCAATGGGCAAAAGATAAAGACCAATGGAAACATATAATATGGCCAAATGAAACAAAAATTCAACTCTTTGAATTAGATGGCACCATAAGCAGCCAAATTTCACAAGGGTACGGTTAATTTTTTTACATAGTGTATATGGTTGGAAAAACTACATGTATAAAGTACCAACACATTGTCAATCAAGTCAGAAGAGCAAACCTAGTACTAAGTCTTTTATTCGCCCAAAACCATTTTGTAACTATTTTATTCGATTAACACATCCATATGTGTAGTTACATCCACAGTCTGCATTCACTTAAAATATATAGATATTAAACAAAGAAATGTAAGTCTTAAAACGAACAGATAATAATTTTTCAGATGAGGATTTTATTGACAGCAGGATTAAGTAGAGGCGTATGCTTGGAATATATATTTTCACAACATCGAGGATTTATACCTATACCTAAACAGAACCATATATATATCGTCAACAGATTTCGCATAATACACCATCATCTCTAAAAGTAACAAGTCGTGCATGACTTGTAATTTGGTTTGACTAGAATCTGATGTACCACTGATTGTCCTATTATAAATGTTAGCCATCGTAAACTACCTTTTTCCGTATTGTGAATACTATAAAGCAAAATATATCAATGCTATTAACTATCAGATAAATTGCAAGTACCAAAAAGAAGGTGCTGCAATAGCTAGGTCACATTTAAATCTTCTGTAATAACATTTTTGTTATAGATACGCTAAACTAAAATAAAAACGCTATAAGCTGTCAAGGTCCTCTTTTATGTTTTCAAGTGCTTATCATCATAGAAATCAGAGAAATCATAGAAATTGTAATAGGAGACGTATTAAAAGGATCCGAAGCATACAACTAACCTTCAAACGGTTATTCAACAGAACCACCATCGAATTAAGATGAATCTAGTTTGCTTGGTATACATGCAAATTGAATCTAAGATTGCTAGCCGTCATACCCATATTTATTTTCGCTTGTACTTGCTACAATTACGCGTAATTACAGTGTTGCAGGGGGTGTTTCGATAAATTAAAAGATGTAGGTTAATACCACAAACCTTCCAACCTCAATTCCACTTACTATTTTACTGCTTGAATGAAACTACTATTATATATCAAATATGAAATATATTGATACCTATATCCCAGAATATAGATATTTTATTGAAGTATTAAAAATTTATTGTCACCCGTATGACCAAGCCAATATAACCCCATAACCGGGCGCAAGCATACGCATAGTAACTCTAAAAATATGATATACTGGCTCTATTTAAACCTGTAACATAGATTCGATTTTAGCAATACGTTTCCATTATTTTAAAAGCTTATTGATTAGATTTCCGCTACATGGGCTATTTATTTAATCATTTTGCAATTTCCACTTTTTTGTTATTACGGTAAATAAATTTAAATCCCATCGATCGCTATAAATTTTAGTAGGTATTTTTTGCTTTTAAAAAAATACGTAAAACTGCATCCATTTTCAGAAAATAGATTTTGACCATATTATATAATAAGTGAATTGAATAATTTGCCTATACGGCCACTTAGTTTTGCAGTCAAGAATTCTTAGGATTTATTAAAGAAATTCAAAATATTCAATTGCTGGAGGGCGAAATATTAATTTCATTTAATGTTAGTTTCTTTTTATTAGCGTATTTATTCCATACACGTTGACATTCATATTTTAAGGATTTGCTCATTCAAAACAATTTGAGTCAGCAATCTCTCCAAGTATATATTCGTTTAACTAATCTGTAAAATATTTTTCAATTCAACGGTAGTTTTTACGAATGGCTGATATACAGCAATGCTGTCATTATCAAGACAATAATAAAACTAAATATATGAAAATTTAGATATGAAAAAGAGGGAAATGATTAACTACCTAGCCTTCTTAGATCCGTTAGTTATTAGAAATAAGAATAGATTAGATTTTGAAGCGTATAGGAAGGACCCGTACACTTCGCTACATTCCTGTCGCTTCCCATCATTGTGTCTAATACAAAATGGCAAGTTTGAATTTTTTGGTTTATATGTAGACTCCTAGCCTTTCTCTTGAACATAGTTAGGGATGAGAAAGAGCTTAAGATTATAAAAAGTGCAGCAAGTTGTAATGGTTTGCAGACTCAACTTCTCTGTAAGTTAATTAGGACGAATTTTTGGAAAGAATCCACGATTTTCCGAAAAGATGTCAACGCCACCGCGTTTGTTACTCCCCCTTTTGTTTTCTATATGACTAAAAGTTTGAGTAAATCTTCAAGCAGCTGGATCTTGGAATAGCTTACAGTTCGGGGACTAGCTTGCGAAGTTTGATCGGTAACCCTAAACCCCAAAGGCTGAATCTTGCTTTTGGAAAAGGCGGGTACTTACAAACTCAATTATAAACATTGCAATCAAAGATACAGGGTGTTTGTTCATTCCTTGTTTTAATTTAAACAGTATGTACATATATGTACGTCAAATATTTTAAGATCCGTAAAAAATTAAAAAAAAATAGTGTTTAATTTTTTTGGAAAAGTCAACGTTTTTCTGTTAGATAGTACCTACACATTGCGATGCCGATAGAAAATAATACATTAAAAGAAATTACTGTTTAGTTATTTTAAACACAGTCTAGTGACCTGTATAAAAATGTCTGTGTTGGCATTTTGTAATATGAGAGTGGTCATTCATAAAAAAATAAGATTGTATTTACACGCTAACAGATTGCGATAATCCATAAGCATGGTTTAAAGGTCCATTGTGTATTGTTGTCCATTACGTATACACAATCATCAATAATAAAGAAAATATCAATTCACTTTGTTTGCCAAATATCCTAAAAAAAATTGGTAAATGACAGTTTTTCTTCTGATTGCACGATCATAACAATTGTTCAAAATTACCACCATTCTTTTGAATACATAGTCCGGCACGACGGATAACTGACTTACGTACATTTTCACAGAAATTACGTTGACGTATATGGTCTGTTTCCATAATAATACGTTCACGCAATTCGTCAATATCGTTGACTTGTGTTCTATAGACTCGGTCCCTCAAACATCCCCCCAGAAAGAAATCAACCGGATTTAAGTCTGGCGAACATGGAGGCCAGTGCACTGGTCCACCACGACCTATACAACGAATATCACTGAACAATCAGCTGTAAATATCGTCATATTTTTACGATATAAACACAGCTGCTCCTAGCGTCTTTCAATTCGTTTGATTGTTTACAATATCAGCATTTGTTCTTAATACAGTCGAGGGTATATTTACGTAGAAGATACACACGCACACACTTGCAGTATGTATAGAGACCGCCTTAAAAACATTTTCCGATATTTTCTTTATTTTTTTTCGCGCTTATTTGAAAACTTTTTCAACACGAATTTTTGCCAATACATTCTACATGTAGGGAAATTAATGCTCTTAAAATTAGGAAAGCGAATGACCAAACACCCTGTATATTGGGCAAACGAGGCGATGCATCTCAAACAGGTTCAAAGAGCATTTCACTAATCTTAGACTTAATAGAATTGAGAAGTCTAACATTGCCCACAATATGTGCGGAAAATATTACAACATTGATCACTCTAATGTTAAATTAATTCACCTTATTGGTAATTGTAAATTTTTAAATGTTTTTGAAAATTTAGAGATAAACAAAAGCAAATCGTGTTTAATATTCCACATTTATCATTGATTTCTTTAATGCGAAGTTAATTATGCGAATCGGATTGAAGTTGTTAGTTGCACTGTAACTCTTAGGTTTCCTAAGTTTAATTTATATCTTTGTTTATCGTGCACGGGCAATTATCAAAGTGTTTGATGTTTTTGTGGGTGAAAGTGAGTTAGTGTTTTGCTGTTTCGCGAGACTCTTACAATGTACATATGTCCTGCAAATTGGTACAAAGTATTGCGTAGAGAAATTACAACTTTTAAACTGTTTTAACTTTTAGGTTTCAGGTAAACATGTCATCACATATTTTTTACTTTATTATTACATACGCTATAGTGTCTCATACGCCACTATTTAGTTGAAGCGTACTAGTACAAAATATTTATAGCTACAAGATTGAGATACAAGTAATATATGTGTTTAGAGACATAAATATGTATTAGATAACCGCAACTATCCACACTATCACATTCAGGAATGGATTTTGATACATACTGTGGTGAATACTCCACCCTTCCATTAAACTCTCGTGTGCAGAGACTAAGTGATTTGTAATGTTCATCTACATTCCAATTGATCATTCGCGATGACTTATTTTCAGTAAAGCAAATAATAAATTAGTAAATTCTTGTTACATTCATTTATTTGAATCTTTGGTTTGTCAATAAAAGACTTTTAAAAGTGTGTTGACTTCATCATATCACTATCTTTATATAATATAACTAACACAACAGCGAAATTTATTGTAACTTAAATAGTACACAGTTCCAAGAGCGCATAAAAAATTATACAATTTCGTAAACCTCTTCTATTCATCGTATCCAAGGATATTAGATTATTATTACAGTCTAAACCGTACAATTGAATTGTAACGTATTTTTACTCCACGTTTTTATGATTATAGATG
>SMLS01046925.1:0-10856 GCA_004785975.1 Popillia japonica | reverse complement strand
AACAGTTTAAATAATCGGTTTGAAACCATAAAATTTACATATGAAAAAGAGGAACACGGTCAGCTACCTTTATTAGATACCTTAGTTATTAGAAATAAGAATTGCTTAGAATTTGACGTATATCGGAAAGAAACCAGTACACTTCGCTACATTCCTTCAGACTCCCATCACTGTGCCCAACACAAAATGGCAAGTCTGAATTTTTTGGTTCATAGATTGCTCACCTTTCCCTTGAACAAGGTTAGGTACGAGAAAAAGCTAGAAGTCATTAAACATGGAGCCAGGTGTAATGGTTTCCAACCTCAAATTATTTATAAATTAATTAGGAAGTTTAATTATAGGAAGTTTTTGAAAGAATCCACGACTTTTCGAGAAGAAGTCACTAACACACCTTTTGTTACCCTTCCTTTTGCTCCCTCTATAACTAAAGGTTTGAGTAAAATCTTCAAGGGGCTGGATCTTGGGACGGTTTACAGTTCAGGCACTAATTTGAGAAGTCTGATCGGTAACCCTAAAGATAAGGTACAGCCTCTGGAAAAGTCGGGGATTTATGAAATTAGTTGTAAAAATTGTAATCAAAAATATATTGGGCAAACAAGGCGTTCCATCTCGACAAGATTCAAGGAGCATATGGCTAATCTTAAACATAACAGAATTGAGAAGTCCAGCGTTGCCCAACATATTTTCGAAAACGATCATAATATTGATCATTCTAATGTAAAATTAATTAGACCGATTAGTAATTGTAAATTTCTAAATGTTTTTGAAAGTTTGGAGATTTACAAAAACAAGTCGTGTTTGATGAACAGTGACAATGGGCCTATTCCACATTCGTCATTGTTTTCGTTAATGTGAAGTTAATGATGCGAAACAGTTGGTGCTTGTTTACGTGTAATTTTTAGGTTTCCTGTTAAGTGGTTGTTGTCAGTTTATTTAGTTTTATTATCGCCTTGATAATGACAGCATTGCTGTCGAAACGCGTTGGCATTTATCCAAGTGTTTGGTGTCCTGTGGGTGATAGTGATCTAGAGTTCTTTCAAGCTTATAAACGGCAGGTCAGAAATGTATAATTTCTGTGCTAGGTGTACAGTATGTAGCATAATTGAGCAAATAAAACTATATTTATACGTTTTTAGATATTTTTCTAGTATGTCATGATATAATAGTAATCAAAATTGTACATTTTGAAAGAACGGGTATATTGATTATGTCGCTACAATACAACATTGAGATGTGGAAAAAATTTGATGACGTGGCGTATTTTTTTTCGCAGCTTACTTACGCAATTGTGTTACAACAGTGATCGCGTCAGTTGGTTAAAACAAGGATCAGTTTTTAAGTCTCCTTTTAATATTACGAGTATTCTCATTCGAATTTACTAATTAACTTGTATTTTTTGAGATACACAGATACATAGTGAGTAATAAAAATATTCTCATTTTGTTGAATTATCTTTAGTCAATTCTTATTTAAGAAAAATGAAGAAATTACCCGATTCTGTCAAGAGGACAGCGATCCAAAAATTAAATGAAGAACTTTCGTATCGACAAATTGCTAAATCCGTCAATGTTTCTTTCGGATCTGTGAAAAATATTGCTAATTCAAATAAAATATCGGCAACAAAATGCCGACCTGTCTGACGATGCTTATTAAATGACTACGACAGAAGAGCAGTTAACCGTCTGGTGCTCTAGGGAGCAGTAAAATCTGGCACTGACATTCAAAAAGAATTTAAATTGAAAAGAATTGGAAAGCAAGTTTCGCGAATGACTGTCAACCGAAAACAGAGGGAACTAGGATTTAAGCCAAGCCCAAAGTTAAAAACCTCTGCTTACTAAGAGACATCACGAACTACGGTTAAAATTCGCTAAAGATCATCAGCACGGGACTCCTGAACAATAGGCAAATGTCTTTTGGACCGACGAAAGTAAAATCAACCTTCACGGATCCGAATAAAGTATGTTTGGAAAAAACCATCGAAAACAATCACTAGCCACGATGTTATACCTACTCTCAAGTTTGGAGGCGGAAAAATTCTTTTTTGATGAGGTTTTTGCAGGGCCGGTGTTGGAGATTTAATTTTAATTGAACATACATAAACATTTTGCGCCGAGGATATTTTTCTTCACTAGGAAAATTGGGTCTTGATACCAGACAAGTTATCTTGATGCAGGACAACACAAGGCAAAAAACAATGGATTATTAGGCGAGTGAGAATATAAAGACTTTGCATTCGCCACCCTAAAGTCCCGATATAAATCCAATCCAGAACCTATGGTTCATTTTGAAAAGACGGGTTTATAATTATCCCAATCCTCCGAAAAGCAAAGAGGAGTTATTTTCGAGATGTACAAACCTGTGGAAATCCATTACCCCAAACGAGTGCGAGGATCTGGTAAACACTATCCCCAAACGTCTTCAAGCAATAATTGTTTCAAAAGGGGGTTACACAAAGTATTAAGGGATACGTATAAAATGCTTGGTATCAAAATTGAGCAGGTGATTTTTAACAGTACTTATTGTATGTTTGTCTTAAATTATCAATTTTTATTTTATATCATTATTGACTTTTGTTATAAATTGTCATATAAACTACTTCAGCAAAAATAAACCAAATTACAGTATTTAAAAAAACAAAACCACAATAGCCATTTTATGTGCTCAATTATGTTATGTATATATATACTGTAAGAATTCTTCTAATGTTAAATTCTTAGAATCCAGGCAACTTATGCTACACCTATTCATAGAATCCTTGTTATAACTAAATGACACTTTATGTCATATTTATTTTCAAATCGGGTATAAAAAGAATCGATTTTCACAAAAATCGGATATAAAAAATTGAGTATTCAAAAATCGATTCAAAAAATCGGTCTTTAGAAATAAAATAATCGATTTTTCCAATAATCGATTAAAAATCAGCATCCCTACACACAAGAATCAATAAATTATCACCATGAATTATTTGCTTTATGGGCCAAACAGCTAGAAACCCAGCCCAGTTCTAGGAAAAATGTTAAATTCAAAGAATCTGTATCGGGATATTAGGAATGTGAGACCGCCAATGGTTTTGTAAAAATAAAACCGCGAGCAGTTCTAAGCTAGTGGATCACAATCAGCCATTCTGTAGCCCTGAAAGGAGCTTCGCCACTCAGCCGAGCCGAGCTTTCCAGATTCTTTTATTGACTGCTAACTTCAGTCCTTCCAGGCGATCTCTTTTGCTTTCATAGCTATTATTCTCCATCTCCTTCTATCATGCACCATCGTCTTCCATTCGTCTCCAATTCCCATCTTCTTCAAATCCTCTTCCACCTCATCTATCCACCTTATTCTTGCTCTGCATGTCGCCATTCTCCCGTCTATCTTCCATTCTGTCAACTCTCTTGCATGTTCTTCTGATTTTTCCTGTATATGTGTCGCAACCATTTTATTCTGGATTCATATATTTCGTCAAATTTTTTAAGGCCATTCTGTAGTCTAGCTAACAACCATATCTAAGCAGCAGGGGACCAAACAAATCAATCACCCCACACTGGATCAATGGTTCAAAACTAAGACAATCATAAAAAAGTCATTACTGTTTGAGCCACTAAGAGGAAATTCATTCTAGACGCTAACCATAGGATACAATTACTGCTTTATTTACTGGTCAAAATCCTCTGAGGCTCCGCCTCAAGAAGAGACCGTGACATCAATACTACCACAACTACTAGGACAGTAGCATCTTGAAGCGGCTAGTATTAGAGTCATGGTCCATAAAAAGAGACTGAGCTATTTGGGAAACTTAGGAATCTAGATTTAGCAAGATAGTTTGGTTCCAAATTGGGGCACTTACCAAGTTCAATTTTGATGCGGATCATCATTTGAAGGTTGAAACGCGACTTTTATAAGAAACGTGGTGGGTACGTTGGTGATGGATGGCTGACCCATTACCAAGCAGCGGACTTTCCGTAAAGAAGAAGCGATGGCGCAGGATTCGATTAGGTAGTACGGTTGATGAGGCTATCTTCTAGATACCTTCGACTTACATGAAAACGCAAGAAGTAGTCTTCTTCTTCGTTGCTAGATTTATCTGCTCGGCATCCTCGAATAACAAGCTCGTGTGCATGAGATTTGATAAAGGCGAAGGCCTAGGTTAGCAAACGTATTCGATTTCTCCTACACCACCAGTCACTGAGACTTTTCTTCACCTACGCTCATCTAACCTGGTGGCGAACTTCCCGAAAAGTGATAGCTAGTACAACTGATGGTATGGCTAATCTTCTTTATCTGTGTCGGCAGGGATTTTCCGATAATCTTGTTCCTCTCCCTCCTCCTGAATCCTCCCACAACAGGGAACAGAATCCACTGGGTGTACCCAGGTGCAATACTTGGATTTGCTATGGGGCTTATTTGGGTGGAGTAAGCTTGAAATTCAAATTCCTCATATATAAGAACTTTCTCCGACCAATCGTCACCTACGGTGCCCTGGCCTGGTCCACCACCAGTAAGTCAAAGTTAAGCGCCTGAACGTCCTACAGACCCGGATCTTGCGCATGATGATGGCACCCCTCTGATTCGTGAGAAATTCACAAATCCATTGGGGGGACCTGGACTTTCCCGTCCTGAGCGATTACGGATTGACGCTAGTTGGAGAAAGCCTTGAAAGGGCATCGAGGTAGAAGAATCCGCTCATCCAGCACCAGGGGGAGAAACCCTGACCGGTTAGGATATGGCATCAGAGCATGACGAAGCGTTTTTGCAATCTCCAATGATGGGCCTGCGCAGACTCTTCAATGATTACCACGATTAAACTGTTTACGTTTGGAGAAACTGTTATCACCTTTTTTGCTAAGATAATTACATTTCTATACCCCATCCAAAAATTTTCCGCATGACAGAAAAACTTTAACTTGATGTTAAAGAACCTGGGACTATATACGAAACCAAACGAGTATAAGTCCAAGAAAGAAGAGAGCAAATAATATAAAATGCGAGGCTATGAAAGCTCCCTGTTCTTCCTATCAAATATCCATTACCATAAAACAGCTCCCCTATTATTTTTTTATACAGCCGAAGGTAGAAATTACCCAGAAATATCGAAAATCTTATATATGTAGGCACATTAGTGGAAATATCAAATCAGTAATCCTAAAAGTCCATATACCTATACGTCTTTTACTTTATTCAGATTGATATCTGGATTTCACCATGAAAATATTTCTATACCTATACGTATTTTTATCAATTTTCCAAGATCTTAAATACCGTAATTTTCCTTAATTTCACTCACATCAGCAACGGGAAATTACAGCCGACTAAATCGTAATAACCGAAAACTTCTAATACCGGTGCATAATTATTCTTTTTTTTCCTTTTCCCAAAACTTTACCTCTACGATCTCTATTACTTTGGAAGAAATAATTTCCCTTATCTGAGGGGGGTTCGAACGCGAGTTCGTTGTTGTAACTTCCCGTTCGATCGGATGTGACGTCAACGACGTAATCCATCACGAAACCAGCAGGAATTGCCGTCCTCCTTCCGCGACTGCTACGCATAATTCATTTATCCTTCTCTTTCGATCCTTTAGATCTTTGGTACTAATCATCAGAGTTATTTGTTCGAGTTATACGTAAGATTAAATATCAATAAAGCAACGAAACGGTGCTGCCAGATATTATATTCCTCCCAATTCTTTTATTATTTTAACATTGTTGTAAATTCCACGAATACCGTTAATTTAATTCTGCGGAATGTGGTTTCCAGGTTTGGCCTCGCGGTGAAATATAACACCCACAATCACAATGAAGCAAAATAAATTATTTCAGAAAAATGTTCCGCCGCAGCGTAGGTTTTAAATTACGGTTTTATTTCGAGAGGTACAAAAATGAGAGATATACAATTTAATTGTATGTACAGTAAAGGCTAAATGAGATGGCGCCCTTAGAGGACTACTAACATTACTAAACGGCATACGACTGGACGGAAATTACCAGAGCAGCCATGATATTAGTGTCTCTGTGCGGCGATCGAATCGTTATCGGATGCCTTATGGAGATTCTGCAGCAATATGAAGCTGTCATTTTCCGTTTGGTTGGTGTGCGTACTCAACGGTATCAGACGTTAAGTTCAATATTAGGCTTTGGTCCTAGGCTTGGACTATCAAGCCGTGAAGCAATTACAGATTGGTGTGATCGCACAGAGGCCAGGCGATCAGACGGACGATGCTGGAATTGTGGAAGAATGGGACACCTACAAAGCCGTTGCCTTAAACCAAGCCAAAACCCGAGCAAAAGGAAAACTAAAGTTGGCCAACGGGGCTGGGAGGTTATTGTTGTTTCAGTGAAATATCGGACTTTCAGCCCCATCATGTATGGAAACAAAAATGGAAAAATGGCAGCTGATAGGAAGAACCAGATATATCCAACCAAGTAGGCGTTACGTACGACCACTGAGGAATTAGTTATTGTGTTGAGTGAAGGGATGGCCCTCTTTCGAATTAATGATACTGAATTTGGTTTTAAGCTGGACTTACATGCAAGCAGGAGTATTAAAACTTGTCAAAGACAGACATTTAAAAAGGTCTATTTTTAGCAATTGAAGAGTGTGCTTTAGAGTAATGTGTTGCCCAAGACTTAAGGATGGAGAGGGATATAGCCATGATGACCAAGGAGATCTTGACTGGAAGCTTCACAATTTGGCTCATTCCATAGATGTGCTTCTCGTCTCTTTTCCGTAAAGGCATCAAAAAACTCTTGAATGTCCTCTTACGTACTAAATATTAGTCCTTGATATTTACTAAAAATGCTATCTCCAGCCATAGTATTATCTGTGTTAGACGAGATATCAAACCAGTACCATTACCTTCACCTATATAATAAAAATTCATAAGATCTGGCGACATTTTCTAACTTTGCTAGGCAATGGTGCCGTGCCAAAGTTCTTCACGTTATCACGTGATCCATGACTAAAAACTTATGATAAAAGAATGGTTCTATGGTTCTTTGTTGACTCCTTTGGTAAGTAGTTAGATTTTTTGCCTCTGACAGTGAAGATTGATTCAGATGGCAACAACTCGAACAACTTGATCACCCATTCTTCGTACCTCTTCTACGACGTACTCGCCAGCGTCAACGTTATGTACATATTTCGGGAAGGACTTCACCAGTTTCTAACAACTGACTGATACTATTGGCGAGTGTCCATGTGCACTGGCCATACTAGATATGACAAAATTGGAAATGTAAATGAGTTAAAAAGAATTCATGGGTTTGTTGACCTCCTTCTATGGGAGAGTCCTCTTTTACCAACCCTACTTCCTCTTGAGATGTCTTTCTGGTGGTCCTCGGATATTGTTGGTTGGGCTAGCTCGGAGCCTTCTTCCTGGATCACGTTGATAAGAGTGTTTCCGTTGTGGTCCGCCATGACGATGACAATCGGATAGATGAGAGGCGATGGACGACGATGGTCTTTCTTCATTGTGCTAAGGCCGAACAGGTGTTCCTAAGCCCTTTATTCCTCCATGAGATCCCTAAAGGGCTGAGTGTGTGGGTTGCTCTGCTCCGCTGCTTCATGTGAAGCTGCTAGTAGGGGATGTTGTAGTCAGCTTAGAGATTTTCGTCTGTGATCGCCATGGCCCTTCTGACTGCGGTCTTGGTGGAGGTCTGTCCGGGTCCAGGTCCGACTCTTTCCAGTGTCTTCTACGAGAGGGTGGTAGCGAACTGCTGAAGTGTGGGGACGCCGAGGTCGTCCCGCAGCTGTTGGTTCCTGACGAACCACGGCGCCCCGGTGATCAATCGCAGAGTTCTGCCCTGAGCGGCTTCTAGGCAATTGAGGTGAGTTTCTGCTACGTTGGACCAGGACAAGGAACCATATGTAAGTATGGGGCGCGTGAAGGTGTAATAAATGAGAAGTTTAATCCTTAAGGAGAGATCACTTTTGGGGCACAGCAACGGTTAGAGGAAGTTTAGGGTGTTGGTGAACTTCCCGATTGACCTGGTGGTGTGCTCGCCCAAAGTCAGTCGAGAATCGAGCTCGATGCCCAAGTACCGGACCGAACGGCTCCAGGGAAGTCTGTAGTATTTTACAACGATGTTGTCAGGCGGCGCCTAGTGAATTTAACAGCTATACATTTTGATTCATTTATCTTCAGCCGCCACCTGGAGGTCCGCGTCAGAATATCATCAAGGGAGTGTTGCAGTCTGCGTCTCTGGACGAAGTGAAGTTTGGAGTATCGTCTGCATAAATAGCCAGCTCCACTCCCTGAGTCTTTGGAAGGTCGGCCATATACAGAATAAATAGACTTGGAGCAAGGAGCGAACCCTGAGGGACACCAGCCACCATTTTTCTGCAGGAAGAAAGCTCGCGGAAAAGGTCCTGTCTTGAAGATAAGACCACAGGAGGACTCTGACCAGACAGGGATTCAAGCCCTGGTTGGCCATCTTAACGACGAGGAACCGGT
Source organism: Popillia japonica (assembly GCA_004785975.1). Classification (NCBI taxonomy): domain Eukaryota; kingdom Metazoa; phylum Arthropoda; class Insecta; order Coleoptera; family Scarabaeidae; genus Popillia; species Popillia japonica. The sequence goes on along the minus strand of SMLS01046925.1, from coordinate 2,413 downwards.
GCCAAACCGTATCAAACGCCGTGGCCATGTCGAGAAAGACGGCATCCAGTGTTTTCCTATTCTCCAGGGAATCACGAATGGCTTCCGTGAAACGGAACAGTTGGAAGCCCGTCGAGAGACCCTCGCGGAAACCGAATTGCTCATTTTGGATAGGTTCGTGGATGAACATTTCCTCTTTGAGCCTGGAGAGAACCACAGCCTCTATGACCTTTGCGAGGCAGGAAATCTATGAAATTGGTCGGAAGTTCTGGGAAAACAACTCTATGGCGTTTGGGGGGAGTCTTTTGAGGGCAATGTTGGAGATTTCGTCACAGCCTGGTGCTTTACCAGGTTTGAGGAGTTTAACGATGTTGTTAATTTCTGCCGAGGTTGCAGGGGCATAGATGAGAGGCGTGTGCGTGCGCAGGTATAGGTAGTATGGAGGAGGGGCATCTATTAAGTCGATTCAAATCGATTACGTCATAGTTTATGAGTCATGAGTCATAATCGGCGTCCCGCCGCCCCCTACTGCCAATCGCCCGATATTGGATAGCCTGATAAGTTTACGGCGATTGAGTTCCAGAAGTCGTTACGTGAAATAGAAAAAAAATATGCGCACCTGCATCGAGGTGGTCAGATATTGTACTACACGGCTGAATTAATGTGAATGGTAGTGTATATACGTGGAGATAATATTAAATAAAAGAGAACAATTACTACATGACATATGCAACACACTATCTAACAAAGTTAACTAGTAGTACTAGCACGATGTTATCTAGGACGTGCTTTAGTGGAGATACAACCACTATTATCACACAATAATACGCTCCAGTATGTAGTATAGTGGCAGCGTTTCTCATGCAAAATTTTGTCCGGGATTATTATCCCAAGTTCAACAATTAAATTAGACAGTTACAAGCAACGCTATGTGTGTTCAAATGGCGGGCGTGAACGGCACTAGTATTTGCCTTACATTAGAAATAACTTCGTCAAATTTATATGCATTGGGGAATTAACTAATAATCACATTTCGTCCCGTGTGCATGTGTGCGCGCCACAACTACGTGGAGAACCGTATAGAATAGCGTGTACCTAATGGAGTTTCCGGGTCTCTTCTACCAGCGTGTAGATTATCCATTGAATATGTTGGCAAAATGAATATCTATGTGTGCCGTGTAACGTGTAGAGAAGGGGGAAATAGCGGCGCTAATGTTTTGCGTGGAGTAATTTGTAAATTTATCGTACTGGTATTTAGGGAGAGATTTAGGTTTAGGCGTTACCGAAGAACGGGTAATTTTAATTCGAAGAAACATCCTAACTAATCTAACGGTTTGTTACGACAAAAATTCAATTCTCGTCCGAGCATTCGTACTCGAATCCATTGCGTCTGCAGATTTGAGTATTGGAAAAGTAACAATCTGCATAGAATTCAATACTAACAAAAGGACGTGCATGAAATAAAAAGATTTTCATCCCCCTCCTCTTCAACGGATTCTCAAATCCAGTACTTAGACTCTACCAACGGAGTAAAAAGAAAATGAAGGAACTAAAGCGAAATTTTCGAAAGAAACAATGTCGCTAATGCACCTCGCTATGTGCGTCGCTTCATTAGGGACTATTCGCCTTTCAAAAAAACGGCGAGAAATTCCGCGAGGAGCGCCATACTTCGAGAGAATGAATGTCTCGTTTTCGTTTTTCCTCTTTCTCTCTTGTCTTGTTTTTTTTTTTCTTTTGCGTCCCCCTTTTCTCGCACAGTTTCCTCGCACCAGGAACCGGGTACATTGTAACGATGTCTTGCTGTTATTTCGCTATACTATTATTCAGAACGAACTTTGTTTGATGCTAGCGCATATAGCGTACGGTCCTTCTCGTAAAGTAAAGGTTCTGTGTGCCGTCGTGCAGTACGGCTTGGGCGCTTTTGCTACTTTATAGAATCGTGTCGTACAAAGGATCTTTTCTAGCTGACCCCAGAACCGGATTAGGATAATAATATTTCTCGTACATACATACAGCATACAGTTTTTAAAATATATTAGTACTGAGGAAAGCTTTAGGTGATCTTACTAGGGGTCAGACCTTTTCCAGATAATACCTGGACATTGGGTCTAAGGTATTTAAAAAAGTGATAATATAGCTTTTAAAACAGCCCCTCGAGGTGACCACGCTGTATAAGACGATTGCGATGTAACCATACTAGGCTGTATAAGGTCGATTATCTCACGAGATGTGTTTGAAAGCAATTTAGCTGCTTCAAAAGGTAGTTTCACTACTTTTGAACGCATTGAAGACAGTACGTGTATGTGGTTTTGAAAGCAGCTAAATCTACTAAGCTGCTTTTTTAATTAGTTCAAAACTAGAGAAGCTACTTTCAAAATCAGCTTAGCTGCTTTCAAAATCAGATAAACTGAATTAAAATCATATTATCTGCATT
>SMLS01046923.1:0-13177 GCA_004785975.1 Popillia japonica | reverse complement strand
GGTATTTGTATTTAAAACACCGGACAATTGTGTGGATCAGGTACGAGAATTGAAATTATGTGTTGAAAATGTATACAAATACCGATATAAATATATAAAAGGGTCTCATACATAGGTTACTTTAATTTGCAGAAGTCATTCTAAAATACTGTTAATACACAAAATTTAAATGCACCTGTGGATAGCATCGTTTTTATTGCTTATTGTATTATATACCTATAAAGAACAATTAATAATAAGCACGGACATTTGTTAAAAAAACTGCAGCTACACACTAAATTAGAAAGACTATTAAGGTTACGAAATTTATTACACTTACAATAATTATATACTGCCATGTAGATATATGGATCATAATTCATCATTATTATTCGATTACATTAATTTTTTTAAATATTTTATAAATTAATAAATAATTTTTGTGTTTCTTTAACTTTTATTTTATTGTTGTCTCCAAGTAAGCATGTCCCTTTAAATAAATAATATGTATAATGAAACCAAATATTGGTATTATCTTCTTACCAACAACAATGTTATTACAATGGTAAATAGTTATTGGTAAACGTTTTTAAAATCGCCATCTAAACATTAATGTTATTAATAAACTATCCCAATAATTAATTAAAATTAAATAACCTATTCAATAGAATCAAAACGTTGAGTTCCTTTGTAAACTTCTACCCGCGAAAGCTTGAGCTGATATTCCTAGTTAATTTTTTATTTTCCCACAAAGTGCTTTTTGTCTTGTTTGACTGCCTCTGCATAAATTTGGACTCTTGTTTATATAATGACATGCTTTACATAACAATATATTGTTTTTATTATTACACAAACAGCAATTCTATTGGTAGTGATACAACATTATTGCGAATTTTAATCAAAATTTACTAGTATTTATAAAACCATAATTAATGTTACTTGAAGCCATAACAAATTTATAAATTATTCCTGTTTTGTTCTGTCTATATTTTTAAAATAAGTATAATCAAATTAATTACACAAAATATAATGGCAGTATTAAACTTCATACGCATATCAACTTCATTTTTTCAAATAGTTTGCTATGCAAAGAATGTTATTAATACAGCCTTATTTGTCATCTATACAATTACTTAATTACCTACTGTTCAGCGTAAATATGGCCTTACCAATCACCTCCCTGTGAGAAAGCTATTTAAAGCATATTTAAATTTCGATATATACATTTTCAAGAAATAATTTCAATTCTCCTACCTGATCCACACAATTGCCCCCGGTGTTTTAAATACTAATACCCCAATAAATCACATACCAACAGAAACCGATGCCGGCCGAACGCTTGCTTGACCTGATGATGGGTAGTTTTGATAAACACTGCGCTATAGACGACGACATTAATTCTGACGGAAAGTGTATGTACATACGTATAAGTTATAATGCATGTGACAAAGAACGATAAATATTAATGTTGTGTACAAAGGTTTTAGTGTACCAACCTGCATTTGGAAAAAATCGCATTTAAATGTAGTTATTTGTAAGGCCCATCATAAGTAGTATTATGTAAGTAGTAGTGAATAAGTAACTTTAGGGTTTAAAGTAAGTAGTTTTAATAATACTTAACAACCATTTTACCCGAATCCTTATATTGTATAAAATATTGTTATGACGATAAACTCTAGAATTTGTTAAATGCTACCAATGGTGAAAAGTTTACCTTCCACTGTTATGAATCATTTTGTTCTAGCATAGTACTTGTATCTAATGTCTTGTGAATAATTTGGCATTCAGCTACTGTAATATTATGTTTCTAGTAAAATTTGTTAAAAACTGTTTAACAATAAACATAAATAATTGATAATATGATATATGATAGCTACAATACAACCAAGGAAATTAAGTGAAAGTTGAATGCAACCACCAAAACCCTATTCGATTATCTGGCGTACTTAAAACATTGCGACAACTTCATTTACTTTACTGTAGCTTGAAATACTTCACTTATATTCAAAACGACTAGAGGATTATGTATTATTTTAACTGAGAAAAATGTGGCAATGATTAGGGATTAGAAAATCGTTTTACTCGAAGAGGAGCCCGAGGTTATATTATAAAGAGTTTAACCTATACAGCCTTGTATACATAGGAGTAGATAAATTTACCTAGTCAAATGACCGAGCCCTATCTCAATAATTTTCAATATGGATTTTAGGAGACAAATAGCCATTAATGATAGTAGCCCAGGCCTAAAAGGTTTGGCGATTCCTTTTGACAAATATATAAGAGAAATAATAATAGTAAAAATAATGAATTATTGGGTAATACGAGTACTAGCAGTACAACATTTTTAACAAGCTTCTTAATTAAAATCAATTTAAAACAGGTTAAAATTGAAATTAAGATTTCATTAAAACCACTATTTTTCGAATAGAAACCGCGTAAGGGTACCATATACTACTTTAATGTACAGTTCTGTTTCTACAAGTGATTTACTTCCAACTGTATGTAGTTAGTACAGAACATTACCGATGAATTACAGCAAGCAAGAACAGGTTACGTATGCTCGTTTGCGTTCAGAATAACACAAGCCACAAATGCATAAAAGGATTGTAACTACTGTAATTTATTGTAATTGTACTTTCGTAACGAACGCTAGCAATAAATAAGCGGATTATGTTTAAAGTTAGGTAGAACTGACAGTTTTTGAAAACCAAACGTTTTACAATATTTTTTAATTAACTAACAAGCACTGTGTGTCTACATGTTAAAATCTGATGCATTTATGTATATGCGCAAAATATACAAACTATTACAAAAAGGAAAAGAAGAAAACACAGATACGTGGAGTGCGTGTATACAGTGAGTATCGCAAAAAAATGTACCTATACATTAGTTAATATAGAATTAGATGTTAATTAATTATTTGATATTAAAGTTAAGAATGTTCGTATAAATAACATTAAATTGATCTGTATCAGTTTTAAAATTGATACTGTTTTTGTATTTGTTAGTGTAAGCCATTTTGAGGAATAATCTCCTTCTGTAGTCATACTCAGTTGTCAAAATCTTGATGTCATCCTGTGTCAGTCGAAAACGTGACCCAGTTGGATACTGTGTTGCTAAACTATAGAAGACCTGGCCAATCTTACAATCACTCTTATGTTGTATAATCCGATTTTTTAATAGTTGGGAAGTTTGTCCAATGTAACAGCCATTGTAATTTTTGCAGGGTATTTTGTACACTACGTTGTGTTTTAATAAATTAGGTCTTTTATCTTTGGTGTTAGTATAAATAGTTTTCGAAGTGATTGTATTATATTTTGCTATTCGAATGCTTCGAACTCTATAGCAATGAATGCTTTAGCAACACACAGTATCCAACTGGGTCAAGTTTTTGACTAATGGCTTACATTAACAAATACAAAAACTATATCAATTTTACAACTCATACAGATCCATTAAATGTTATTTATACGAACATTCTTAACTTTAACAACAAATAATTAATTAAAATCTAATTCTATATTACCTAATGTATAAGAAACTACTATAACTTCACGCTTGTGACCACGAAAATTTAAGTGAGGTATGGAATAAAGATGTAAACTGCAAAAATGAACTTTATTTGATTTTTTTATTTAATGCCAAATTTTCGCCGAGAGATTGTCGGCTTCTTCAGGACGCTACAGATAACAATTTGTGTTACAAAAGGTAATTAAATTTAATTAAATTTACTTACTTAAAATTTAAATCACTAGGACCTCATTGATCTTAAAATTCTACAATTAAAGCGCACAATAATAGCAGACATGATATTTCGAAATAGATAAATTTTGTTTGAATAACCTTAATATTAGAAATGATAAAATCTTTGCAAGGAAAAAGTTGACAAACATTTGTTAAACTTTTTTTTAATAAAAATAGTAAAAATACCAGGCCTGTTTTGAAAGTTAAGAAACAATTTAAATTGACTTACATATTTATTAAATTAATGTACAATTACTAAGATCATCTACATTCTTGCGGAAATTAACTGATTTATTTTTTTTGATACGGCACATTTCTAAAAATTTTCTGTTATAGGGGTTGTTCTCTACACTCAAAACTTTAACGTTATCAAAATCAAATATATGGCCAATGTAACACCCGTCGCAGTCATTACACTGGACTTGATAAATAACATTGGACAGATCAAAATGGTTGGTCTTATCTTTGATTTTAGAATAAAAAGCTGATAATTTGGTTATTGGACAAGGTACTATTTTTATGTTATACTGTTTGAACAAATTAATGAGGCTATTAGTCAAATTGGGTATATATTGTAATTTACGGTAAGTAGTCTGATTGTCTTGATTTTTCTGAATGTCTGTATTTTGGGTGGAGCCCCTGACATCACCCGAACACGCTTCTGAAACCAGAGTTTCATTGACAAGTTCGGAAGGGTAGCAATTCTTACGGAGGATTGTCTCTAAGATATGTGAAAATCTGGGTGACAAATATCTTCAGTTCTATGCTTTTCCGAATGAAAATGGAGGTGTCAATCTGAGTTGGTAAGTTTCCGATACCAATCTAATTTGATTCTGTTCTGGCTGTCACATATGACTTTCGTATCTAAAAAAGGGACAGCACATCCGTTTTCCTTTTCTACAGTGAATCTCGACTTACTATTGAAAACATTTAAGGTGTAATCTATTTTATTAGAGGGAACTTCTACCAACAAATCATCAACATATTGGAATGTAGAGGGAAATTCAAAATCTATATTATCTTTAACGAAATATAGAATGGTATTCATTGCAAGTTCAGCTATAGAAGGGCTGATGGCACCTCCCACAGGACAACCAGTTTTCTGTAAGAAGAACTGCTCTTTGAATGTGAAACAAGTTGTATCAAACAAAAATTTTACAATTTCAATAAAAAGGCTTTGTGAAATGCCACTGACGTCAGAAATTAAGTGAAAATTCTCAGTAAGTATATTAATCACCAGATCAATTGGAATATTTGTAAATAAAGAAACCACGTCAAAAGAGGCTGGAACAAACCCGTCAGGTAATTGAAGATTATTAATTCTCTTTGAAAATTCAAAGCTGTCTCGGACCTTAAACCTGCTATATGATTTAAACGCATTATCAATAATACCACTAATAAACTTCGCTAGTGGCTGTGTCGCCGAATTGATGCAAGATATAATGGGGCGAAGAAAGGGTATCCCCTTCGCCCCAAATATCATGTCTGCTATTATTGTGCGCTTTAATTATAAAATTTTAAGATCAATGGAGTACTAGTTATTTAAATTTTAAGTAAGTAAATTTAATTACCTTTTGTAACACAAATTGTTCTCTGTAGCGCCCCGAAGAAGCCGACAATCTCTCGGCGAAAATTTGGCATTAAATAAAAGAATCAAATAAATGTTGTTTTTGGAATTAACATCTTTATTCCATACCTCAGTTAAATTTTCGGGAAATTTATAGTAGTTTTTAGTTACGTACTCCGGGACTTCCTTCTACTCTAATGTATAGGTACATTTTTCTGTGGTACTCACTGTATACACGCACTCCACGTGTCCGTGTTTTCTCCTTTTCTTTTTTGTAATAGTTTATATATTTTGCGCACATAAATGTATCAGATTTTAACATGTATACACACAGTCCTTGTTAGATTTTATTATTTTAATAATTATATTTTTAATAAATTTTAAAATATATCCCGTGCAAATTTAAAAGAAAAGATAATTGTGAATATACTTTCAATTGTTATTACGACCAGATTCATTAACTACTGTCACTGATTGTAGCATGCTTCTGTCAAAGTTATAAATACATAACGAAATAATGAGCTAATGAATAAATAATTGTTTCATCTTTTATACAACAGACCGATTCCCCGTCATTCTAAGACTTTATCGAAGTACGGTCGATATTTCCACATATAGGTATATATTTATATACAATGTGTCCAGAAAAGTTTGCCGCAAATGGAAAACTTTTATGGTTTATTTTTTAGAAGAATTTTACTCTTTAAAAAAGTTTATGCTTTATTTCAAACTCATTAACCCGTAAAAACAAATGACTTCCGAATAAAACCGGTAGCTATTCTACAGTATCCCGAATTTTGCAAAAAATTAAATAAACAGGTTTTCTGGAATACAGTTTTACCGTTTAGTTTTCCTTCATGATACAAGGTGAAATAGAAACGGACAGAACACTCACTAAAAAGATATTTACCGATGAAGCGACATTCACCACAATTGGTATAGTTTGTTCGCAAAACTGTCGTTGGTGGTCTGAAGAAAATCTACATTTCAGAATGGAGTGCAAAAACCAATATGCACACAAAAGATACATGTTTGGTGCGGAATTTTGTATAAGAAAGTTGTTGGGCCATATTTTTTTCAGCAGAGTCTAAATACTGAAAGGTATTCAGAATTTTCGACTGAATTAGAAAATGAATTTGATAACCTACCCTTACAAACAAGACGTTCTTGGTGGTTTCTGCACATAGTCCTCGTTCTGTATTCAGGCTGGATTGTAATCTTTGATGTCGCATCTTCTCACATACTGCCGTCTCTTACAGCCAAATGTTTGAAATTTCGATTAGTTGATCCACAGCACGCGATTCCCATTTTCAACAGTCTAGTTCAGATGGAGCCTGCCATGGGTTAATCTTTTTTGCTCATTTTCAAGCCCAAGCGGTTGTCCACGGGCAATTTACTGGCCCATTTTGGCCTGTGTAAACCTGGTTTTATTAGATGGTGTCGTACTGTAGACGGAAGTATTGCTATGGCAGTTGCTTCCTGTAGAAGTTGAGTAGATCCTCATGTCCGACATCTAAATCATCTTAAATATAGAAATTTTTCTGCCCTTTTTGTTACTTGTTTCGGTCGTCCTTGTTTTGGTTTACGCCGTTTATATTATTATACTGTTTTCTTTCATAAAATTATGACTGATCGATATCTTGTGCACGCTATTGTATCTCATAATTATATGGCAGTGGAATACCTTCCCATTTAACCGCATAAAAGATTGGAAAAAGGAAATAATTTATTCGGATAATGCCAGTTACTCTATAATGGCTTATGGTACAATGGCTATAAAACTCATGCACTTTTGAATACAAAAACATATTAAAAAGACTCACTGCATATATTTTCCTATATTATGTTACATTAGTCGAGCAACACTAAGGTTCTATACAATACATGGATATATGTATCCATTTATTTCAAATCATGTCGGTACATATCGTTGCATTTCTTCCGCATGAAATGGAAGATATAACCTGATATAACCTGAAACAGTCACTGAAGAATTTATAGATTTGTTAACAGTCATTTAGATTCCATTATTGGCTTTTGTTGAGTACATTTTCACCTCGTATATCAGAATAGTTATTATTACTTTTGTAGTTGTCAATAGAGGAAGTTGCAGTAAGCTCGTTACCTTTTTAGTATTGTATACTGGACACGCATAGTCGTAATGTGTACTAGTATAATAACTAATAAGTAGCTTATAATGATTATTACGCACAAGGATAAGAAGTACAATGCGTGTCGTAGTATCTCTATTCCTTACACTGTTATAATAAAGTTTTTAGATAGTTTAAACACTGTCTCGCATATAAAGTTAAAATACATCCCTAAGAATTTCTTAAAATAAATATTGAATAAGGAACCAAAAGATTTTATATTGATATATTTGGCCTCATAGATTATGTTACGTCTAACAAGAAAAATTTCCTTTTATGACATGTACTAGTTTGGCAATAATATACAAAATGAACTTAATTTCAGAAAAAAAAATTAGTTAAACACAAAGAACCCACTTTTCTTTATCTTAATTCAACAATATATAACGTCCAAATGCAAAAACTGTTTTGCCTAAGTTTCTATCCATTAACTCTTTAAAATTAGAAATTATATTAATAGAATCTGATATTTTTGTTGCATATTAAATTGTTGCTTTTGCCTGCAATACAATTGAGTTTTTAGTATTACCTGGAAAAATTGTCGATGTTTCTATGTCGGCTACTATAATATCGTATATTTATGTAAATAATATACAATATAATTTCTAACACAGAGTTATTGTACCATTCAATGTTGTGTGTCCCGCAGTTATTGCTACTGGGCGAACGTTTTTGTTTTACAGATTTGATGGTAATGAGCCGAAACAATGTAGCTGGATTTAATTCTGGCCAGGACCTTGTAGCGCATCTCACTAGTATCAGTTACTCGGCTGTGTATCATTAGTTGGGAAATAATTAAAAGCGTAATATTACTTTCGGCAAACTAATGTTTTAACAAAACTTCCAGAGTAGATTACATAAACAACAAATCGTACAGTTGAAGTTGGACAAGTAATATACCTTTGAAACCACTGCAGATTCACTAATCATAAATTAAAATAAGAATAAATTCCAATAATTACGGATCTTGAAGTAGCTGTTGATTTGTATTTTAGATGGATCATTTAAATTTGTACCTAGTTGTTAATTACCGCCTCTTCAACCTTTCGTGATCGCATTTGTCCTAGATAACGTCTTAGTTAGTTGAGCGACTTCTCGAGAAAGTTCTGTTCTACCACATCATTTCCTGCAGCTTTGCCGTACATTAGAATTCATCCCAATGATATCTTTTTCAGTTATTAGCAATAACACCTTCATTTAACACTCTTAGACCTATTTAAACTGACAGAAATATCTAACAGTGAGCGCACATTCATTGCATTGTCCAATCTCATCTAGTTCCACTTGTGATATCGTTGCGTACGTACATTCTCAATTTTAAGAACTCTGACTCACCGGAAAGAAGTTACTTAGATTCTATCATAAGTTTATTACCTATAGCTTAATATATACGTATGTACGTATACAATCTACTCTTGTAAAAAGTTATTTTGTGTTAAAATTTTGATAGAAAAAGACTAATGAGTATGTGTTTTCTTTCACATACACATAAACTCAAATGCCATTTGATTACTGTCACTTGTTCGTCACAATTCGCAACTAATTTCTTACGTCGACTTTAACTTAAACAAATTCTTTCTTAGTTTTAAACATAAGTTTTAAAATGGCCATCACTTTAGAACACAAATTGAGTTTCCACATTTTGCAACAGATTATATGCAATATAGTAAAGCATTAGATAGAATTTTAAAATTTTTAGATAATAGAAAATGAACAACAAACTTCTGTTCGATAGCTGATTCAAAAAATTAACCTTTCTGTTGATATAACTCACAATTATTGAATAAACCTGTACAACTTTAAACCTGCAGAATCCAGCTCCCATTTAAACTGACATTTACACACGAACAAACACATGAACATAACCAATCAAATGTCGCCAATATACGAGTAACGTTGCCAAATGCACTATTAATATAAAGAATGGTGACTTAGAGCGATTTGTAGGTTAATTAATAAATTAATTTATTCTGTAAATACCATGCCTATCAACAAAAAAAACTAGAAAAATGTGGTTATATGGGATTATGGGTTCCGCACTATGTGTAAATATTTGTTAATATAAATGCAAAGTAACAACATATAAATTAAGAATATAACAACGAAATAAATTAAATATTTACAAATATAATATCATATGACAGATATAAAAGCGACTAGAATTTGACATTTGATGCATTTGACAACGTTGCAGTTAGTTTAGTATATTCATAGCGGGAAATTTAAATGGGAGCTGGATTCTGCAGGTTTACCCAACTTTATTCATTACCGACGTAGACTACAATTTTGTAATTTGTAAATATGAGCCACGTTAATGGAGAGCTTTCACAACGAGTCATCTCTACTGATGAAGCATGGTTTTGTAAAAAGGGATATTTAAATACACAAAATACAAGAATGTGGGGTAGTGAAAATCCATATGTAATTATTGAGGAATTTTTACATCCAGAGCAAATAGATGTTTGGACAACGAGAGGTCAAAGGCGAATCATTGGACCAATATTTTTTTAGAGAACGTTGCATATTTCCAACAAAATGGGGAACCCTATCACTGTCCTTTGAGAGAGAAGAGAGAAGAACTAAGAGAATTTTTTGATCAGTGTATCGAAATACGGAATTTCTTAGGCCTGCATATTTACTCGATGTTATCTTTTTCTTCTAGCCTAAATCTAAAAATAATAATAAAATGTATATTTTCAATAATTGTTATTTATTAGTATAAGATGTATAAAAATATATACTACTTTATAGGTTAAGTAGTTAGTTTTAATTAACGACATAATACTTAAAAATATTCTCAATATGTCTCATGCTACTTCTAAATTTTCAAATGAACACATGTTAGTATATTCAAATGATTTAGATTGATGTAGTTTGTTCTTTGAATGATTTAATGGTTTGGTTTCTGAGGCTACTCACATGCATGGTCAAACTCTTTCTTTGAATATTTTTAAATAGAACAGCGAAAAAATGAAATTCAACGTAACGCACATGAAGCATACCCCCGAATGCCAACAAACAGTTTGGTCATGTTAGCAGGTACTTTGACTGTGATTCTCTTTGCAAGATTTTGCACTAAGTATCATATCCATGTATGTGTTGGTATCTACAATACTTTGTTGTAATCAGGAAAACAATTAAATATTTACAATTGTTAAATTGTACCATACACAAACATTTTAAAAGGAATGTAATAACTGATTCTAGTAAACGCGTATTAAATTTTCTTTATAACAATATATCATAATATGTCATATACTATACAATTAATTAAAAACTAAATGAAACACCTTTTAGAAACAAAAAATGATTGATGTTCGTTTTTATATTTGTATCACATGTGCGTCATTGAAATTGTCTTAATGAATATGTATTTATGTACAATCCTCATAGCTTAACACTGTGCACACAAAATTTTATTTCTCAATAAAGAATCAATGAAGTCGTACGTGAACTTAAGAAGCTTTATTGCAATTCAACTCGTAAAAGAAAGAAACAGAAAAGGATACATGAACGAGAACTAAAATCTAATTTAGTGTTTTTGTGAATCTTTGTACTTTTCGCGTATAATTCGTCAGGGCAGGCAACAAAGGTTTCAAAGTGCTCTGGGTATCAAATTTAATGAATCTAATTACATCTCTTCCTAACCGTGTACATCAAAAGCATAAACACAAAAGCATACCCGAATTATATCAAGAAGTTAGCGGGTTGAGTACGTATGCCTTTGCACCTGAACACATTCCCACCAGCTTATTGTTCGTAGCCTCGACTCGATAACTTAATTAACATTTGTATACGTATGTATGTACTAATTTGATTAATCCGATATGATTAAATTAAGTATACATTTCTGATGATACAGACGCTGTTAATAAGAGAATTACTGTGAGTGAACATATTCTGAAAAGTTCTGTGGTTTCGCTTTGACTATCTTTGTATGATATAGTCAGCGCTTCTCCTACACTCTATTAATTCTAGTAAATGGATTTTTTTAGCAACTGGATAGAACAGGAAAATGAGAGACAAGCGAAGAGTAATTTAGTGTATTTTACGGTAACTATTCTGTTCCGCCTATATTCCGAGAATGACTTTGTTGAACAAATGAAGATTCTCCTGAAATACTTCACTTTTGATTTGTGTTAAACCGTGTGAACGTCTGCGAGCGGTCTATACCTAACCTATGTACGCTATATTCTGCTGTACAATTGTATTGGCACTAATAGTTTGCTGCATCTTAGTTGAGCGATATATTAGATTTTCTATCGAGCGGTCGATCTATCTAACTAATAGTTGCCTCTAGTTATTTCCATATTATTCTCACCGTAAAATTGTTTTAGCATAAAGAACTTCTGCTGTATAATATTCCATTTTTAAAACGATCGTTGCCACTCAGATTGCGCTTTATGGAGATATGTGGAAAGGAATTAGCGCTAGGACGTATGAATTCAACTGAAATGCGCATGCTAGTATGCGACAACAATTGTTTGCCTATCTCACTCGCAGTCTGCATAGATAGACTTGAATTTCTTGCCCGTGATCGTCTGCTCGATAGGAAATCGAATCACTGAAGTAACAATAAGATGCAGCAAGCTATTTTTGACAATAGGTTTCCCGGTAAGTTCTGTCCGTATTTAGAATAAAAGAAAGTAATAAATTGTATCCGAAACAAACTTTATTTAATAATACAACTTTTCTTATTTATGACGTCGTACTAGCGTAATGACAATTGTTAGATTGCACTTTTGAAAACCCTCTTATTCCATTACTCAAAAATATTGAGCAATGCTTGTTCTGGGAGTATGGTGAATGCGACAAAGTTTTTAGTTTAATCCTACGAGTTTCTAACGAGTCCTTAAAGCAGTATCTCTCTAAACATAGTTTTGTTCGGTTTAAACAGCTCAAAATAAATTGGTTTTCAAATGTCCCACCATATATCCTCTTACTCCGGTTCAACGTCGGTTTAGAGGTGGACTGGTAGGTTGTACAGATTGATAGTACCTCCTCTTTCTTTAATATTTTTAAAATCTTACGAGATTTTATGTGCCGAATTGAAAATTGATATCTATTTTCTTCTGTCACGAAAGGCTTATTAGTAGTTATGTAATTTTGCTTTTTAGTGGTTCTCTTTTGCAGTCTAGGAAAGGCTGTTCAAGATTTCGGCTGGAAATTGTAATAAAGGGGGCCGTGAAGAAATCCTTGTGGATTCAAAGTACGTAGTTCTTGCTACACTTTACATAAAAATTAGAATAATGAAGCAGTTCCTAAAAGCTCTCTTCAAAGAGGAGAAATGTTCCAAATGTTTCAAGGCAAATAAATAAAGTTTAGCCTCGAAACTAAAACAATTTTGGCACAGCAAACAAATGTTAAGCTGTTATTTTTAGAAGATACATAAGAAACAAAATCTAGGATCCAAATTAGTTAACAATTGCCGTCTTCTGCAATGTAAAGATATTGTGTCACATTTCCATTACCTAACGAAAATTGTTAAATGTTTCGTGTATTACGTAAATTATTCTTGATTTATTCCTTATTAATATATTCGTCTTACTTTAGATGTAAGAATAATTCACATCCTAAACACATACATATGCTTATACATACATTATTTCATCATTTTTAAATCAAGTGATGATTTGTCTCATTTAATTATTCACAAGCAAGCACATACAAACATGTTACTTGCCAGCAATCGATACATACTATAGTACTAGGTAAGCGAAAGGCAGTTTACATTGCC
>SMLS01046920.1:0-10236 GCA_004785975.1 Popillia japonica | reverse complement strand
AGTTACCAAGCAATCCATTGTTAAAAACGTTATCAATTAATTTTAAAACAAACGTGGATTGATATAGTACAGTTTTATGTTACGCTGCTATTGATACAATTTCATGTGCAATTTATATTCAACAAAACCGCAAATACTTCACAGAAACTAATTCGAATACATACGTATTTTTACAACATTTTACCAGTTAGTCGGCTACCTACGTTTCGGAAATAAAATACTGTACGTGGTACATTATCCACAAACATGACTAAGGTCTCCACACCAACGAGAAAGGCGCGTATTTTTAGCCCATAACAAATGCGACTCTCATTATGCCCTTGTGCGTCGTGAGCGGGAAATAATTTGTAATAAAAATAATTGACATTGAGATATGGTGGAAGGTTTTTTGAGAGTAAAATAAAAAGCTGCAACACTTTCTATATAGGTTTCAGACTCAAGTCAGTAGTATGTGTTATAGATATGCCGATAGTTGTTTTCTCCTTTAGGATAAAAGAAAAAAGAAGAAATGCATCTGTGCTGCGCTTCCACTTTGATGCTCTATTTTATTGCATTTTTGTCATTCGAATGATTTTTATACAATGTATGTACAGTCTGTTTCAAATTAAATGCAAATCGATGATATTGTGTGCAGTTACCCGGTTCGCGGTGCTGTATTGTGGGTGATCTATACTTTTTCATAAATAGTGATGCGTAATTCACGATTTTGGGCGTTTAACATTCACGTAATATCTCAATTTATATTTTAGCTATATTGGTTTTTAATATTTTAAATGCAATATACAAGGTGTCCAGAAAAATGCGGATAAACTCCAGGTAGAGCTATTCTATATTTAATTCTAATCTTAATTGAAAAAAGTTGTATCGTCCTTCCTCAAACCACAAGAGCAGCTCAAAGAAAGTATAAATTTGGCAACATCTAATCAGATAAATACGTGACAGTAATCATAACACCTATTTTGATTTATGCAGATTAGTAAAAGTATTATGTGAACTTAGGAGTTTATTAAAATTAATAGATATTAGTACAAAATCTTATAGGAGTTGCTCGCCAGCTATTTACAGAGAACCTTCTCTGATTTCCAGTTTCCCTGACTGCCTTAGGAATTTCGTCCACTCATAAATGAAAATTATGGCTATGAAAAATCCCATCTCTCGTCAACAAACATTCATCGCTCCAGAGGACATCCAATAAGAAGTTTGGTTCAGATTGGGTTCTCTCTAAAATACTATTGCAGAACGTTCTTCTGTGCACATTATCATTAATGTACATACAAGGATTGCACTGTTGGTGCATGAAATGGACACGAAAGACTCTGATAGTACTAAATGTACTAGTACTAATGTACTATTAATGGTTTTACTAGGAATATTCAGTTTCCGGGCTATTTATCTTGTGCTGGATCTTGTGTTGGATCTTTATGAATGCTCTCTAGGTCTACCACTGTTGTGATATTTGGGTATAAATGTGCCAGTGATACAGTCTTCAGAATGTATTGGTAGATAGCTGTCGCGGTTGTAGGTACAGTACTTAGTATTCTGCTTTTGCCCCCTTTGCATTGCGTTGCAAAATCCGAATAACATGTACATATTAGCGTATTCTCCAGAACTAAACATTCTACCCTTGTATCAATGACACAATACGTCGACTAATTTGAACATACAAATGTCATTTCGAAAAACGTCAAAAATCGATAGCTAGCTTGGCTAGCTTTTAAAATCAAATAAGCAACCCTTTCGTACCACGTTGTCATATGTACTTACTTTAGAAAAATGCCATTGAAGATCTGTTAAAAATTGAAAAATATTGGTGTAATCGATTAGCTACGTCTATGTAGTTTGCACAATTACACTTTCAAATTTGACCATAATGATTTTTCATTGGCAAATTTTACGAATTCCTCTAAATTTTAGTTATACATTTTGGGATTTGATGACCTTGGGTGGCCAAAGGAAGAAGGACCGCACACCTTTTTCGAAATAAGATTATCGAGTCAAAATTGAACATAGAATCGCTCTACCTGGCGTTTATCCGCATTTTTGTGGACACGGTGTATATAATTGTCGTCATTTATAATGAATCAAAACATCGCTATCGATAGAACACAAAGTATTGTAAAATATATCGTGTAACTACACGTATTTGCAGGTAAATTTGAAAACTAGATACGTTCTTGGTTAATAATAGCAGAAAAAGTGGTTTTCGGACTCGTATACATTATTTAGAATTAGACATATGAATACATTTCATATGTATAATTTATTATAAAATTTGTATTGGCATAGCGAAAATAAATTAATAGAAGGGTAATTATTGTTCTTGGATTATAAATTTTGTTTAAGAATTAAGCCTGGAACTTGAAAACTCCAGGAAGCAAAGACGCCGCACCAGTAAAATGACAACTACTATCATACTCGTTCAATAATACATATGGCATATGTAATCTTGTCTGTAGTCTCATTATTAAAATTTCAAATATTACGTAATACGGTTGATTTGTAATACGTTTGATTGTCGTAACGATCGAACAGAGCGTTATAGAGCTTCTCCGATGGAGAACGTGTGTTATTATTTATTATTAAGTATTAAAATTAAACATATTGTGTAGATATCTGTTAAGAGATAGTGGTCTCCTGGAGTAGTTTGCTTAAATGCGGAATGATATTGTATTAGAAAAACAGCATGCGGATATTTCAATTGGGAATCGCTCACCCTTCATCCTTTAAAATCTCGAGTACCTAAATAGGTGCTTCTTTCTGGTTACGCACAAAAGAGTGCTTGCGTAGTATTTTCATATTATATAGATATGCTATTATTTTAAAATGGTGTTGAGAATTGCTAGCTTTAATAATCAAATTTGTCGTTTGATGTCTTTGTATATTGACTAAAAATAATGAGATGAAGCTTTTTTAAAAGTAAAATTTGGGGATAAGCTCCATACAAAAATGTTTATGGAATTATATATTATATTATTACAAGAAAAAGTATTTTTGTATTTAAAACACCGGATCATGCAAGTATATAAGTGTATGTGTGCAGTAAGTACTATTCGCTTTTAATTTTAGAGAGAATTATAAATAATAGATCTCGAATGTATCTATTCGGTTACTCTCAGGATTTATTTCGCATTAATGGTAAACAAAAGCAATTATATGTCACACATGATAAAGATACTCTCCACTCTTGTGACACAATATACCTTTGTTTACCACAAACAATTTGATTATTGATGGTGTAGTGTTTTATATATTATTTAGAAATAGAACGGCTTTAATTTGGTATTTCCATGATTTTAACATTTTGATCGGAAAGTTTAAAGGAAATCTTACTGTAGACAAGCTTTATTTATCTGCCTAAATTAAAGTGGCGATTGCTCACTGAGTGCTCACTTGCGATTAGTGATTAATATTATGAACGACGTTATAACAAGAGAGCGCTCAGCGCCATTTTAGGTAAGTAGTAAGTTTGTACGGGTCTGTAAATTTAATTCATCTAGTATATTGTCGAAATCTTCCCTAAGAAATTGCAAATACCGATTTCCGGTTAAAATATCATTAAAAATAAAGTTGCGTACCAATAACACCACACCATAAATTGAAGCCAACCTTAATCTGGGGTCGCCTTTCTTCTAAACAGTGAGGATTTATTTGCGCCTACAGGTGTCCATTATGGCGATTGAACATGCCGCAATTTGTAAAACGGGTTTCGTCGGTCCACAAAATCTGCATCGGAAAGTTGTTATTTTCATGGCACATATTTACAAACCAAGCACAAAAATTTAATCGTCTTTCATCGTCTTCAGGGTGTAGAGTTTGACCAACTAATTTGTTATAAGGATGGTACTTATATTTTGATAAAGTTCTCACTACTCTGCTCTGTGAGGTAGCAGCGTCTTGTGCAATTTGCCGCGTTGATGTTGATGGATTCTGATTAACAACAGCTAAAACATTTATCTGTATATTTTCATCAATATTACCCTTATTTCTAGGTTTAACAAAACTTCCAAACTCTTTTAAATTAGGGTATAAGTTCTTGAAGGTGTCTAACGATGGTTGATGGCGATCAAAATACAATAAAAAATAGCGATCGGCAGCTTATTTACTATTTTTTTTACAAATAATGTATCTAATATTCGATCATATCAAGTTTCTAACGATTTGTATCCACCATAACTAACTTTGTAAAGCAACTAAATCACTGACAAAATTAACAACTATAGTCACTCTAGTGAACGAACTGTCAATGATGAAGTAAACATAATGCTTCAATTGTTGATATCGCGTTCTCCATGGTAAGACATGATTTTTGTTAAACATAATAATAGTGTATTATGCTGTTATTTATGAAAATAAGTGCTACGACCCTCACATTATTGCTAGCAGAAAAAAATACACTATTAGAATATGTCATAGCCAACTATGGTTTCCTTTAAAAAAAAAAACTTTGCTCGCAAACTCAAAAATGCTAAGCAAAATTAAAAATTTAAGATGTCGTTGTTTGAAATTGAATTTCCTAAAAACAATATTCAATTTCTTTTTCGTTTTCATGAATAAAAGCCTTATAGCACTGAAAATGTTTTGCAGAAATTCTATTTTTTGCAAATATCTAGTAAACCACGCATTTTCTTAAGTGGACAAAAGCATATCCGGATGAGGCTTATAAAGACGCAAATCTCTCTCCATTTAACCTAATGCGTATCTCTTATGGTTTCCGGGATCCCCATACAAATAATGAAATAAATTTTACGCTTCATGCACAATGAATAAATTAACTGAGGCGAAGAAGTATTTCGTCTATAATTTGGTAATGGTCTTGAAATGACGTATTCATACATGTTCGCATACAAGTTAAATACTCTGATGGTTATGTTATAACGTTTACTGATATTTAGGATAACTATAGGTAATTATCTTTTTATTTCAGATTCTTTTTTCCACTGTTAGGTCAATCAATTGGATTAAACATCAATTTATTCCAGGGCTTATGTATATGGAACAAATTAACATTTAATTCGGGTCAAATAATTTTAGTAAACAACTAGCTATGGTTCTCAACAAAATTATCTAAAGACAAAGACAACAATTCTGTTGAAAGACAAGGGAAAACCAATAGGGCATAAAGGGACAATACTACTTACACTTTCAATCGCCATCAATCATTGATCATTGATCATTAAATCATTAAACTTACTTTCTGACTTTAATTTAAATAATGTAGTAGAAGTATATTATATCCCGTAATGTTATTTTTGTGTTTTATCTAAATAATTAATATTTTCAATCATGTTTGTAATTCATTCATAATTTGCCCATCTGAACCTAATAAGTTACTTTTTCCTCGAATTTTTATTATTTTTGGAGGAATAAACTTACTTTCCGGTGCGAATGTATGTGATACTGTGTACTCTGTGATTATAGGAGCGTTTTTTTTAATATTCTCTAGTTATAGTAGAAATTTATATAGGACATTACCTCATGTTGCTGATACTTTTTTCCACTTCTAGGTCAATTATAACACTTCTAACTCGATTAAAGATCAATTTATTCCAGAACCTTTACAATTTATTATGTTTTCGTTAGAGCTTGACAAAAAATACAAGATATAATTTTTTTTATTATAAAGTTATATTAAAAAAAAATCTTAAATTGTCCACGATATTATAAACATAATCCTATACAGGGTGTATTTGAAATAAAAGTAAAAAATATTAAGAATGGTAAGATACAATTACCTATGTAGATTATAAATTCAAAATTTTTTTCTTCAATTACGACGCGAATGCCAAATTTAAAATCTCCCTTATAAATTGTAATATGCGCCGCCTATTGAATCGAAAATGTTGACCTCGTTCAATCCAACGTAAAAAATTGCAAAAACAGCTGCCGATGTTATAAAAACTACAAAATAATGCTGATGTGTCAGTTTTTTTAAATAGCTTTGAATGAACAGTTCAAAAATGCACACATTAAATATCGCCTGTCGCTGCACCTGCCCCCCGCTACCTAAAAATATTCGTTCGAAAATATTCGACAGTGGCGCGACAAATATTATATAAATATCTTTGTCACTTTTTTTCTCGCGTCTGGGAAGGAATTTGCGCGAAATATTTTGGATTTAAGTTTAATAAAATAATATCTTTCCATTTTTCATAGTCTTTATTTTTATTTCAAATACAGCCTGTATATCACTGAATTTCTTTGTCTGTAGATAAATTTGTTGATAGGCATGGCTATTTGTTGACACAAATTATATGTCAATTTCATTCCACTGAAGAGGTTGTGTAACGAAAATCTAATAAATTGTAAAGGTTCTGGTATAAATCGATCTTTAATCGAATTAAAAGTGTTATAATTGACCTAGAAGCGGAAAAAACTATCAGCAACATAAGATAAGTACATAAAGGTCATAAAAATATGTACATTTACTAATACGACATTACTTTGTTTTCATTTTCTTAGTTATTAAATTTGTAAATGATTATATATTGTTCTTAAATGTAAATGTAATGTTTATATCTGATTCTTTAAATTTGAATTTAATGTTGTCACTTTTTTTTGTCCACTGACGAGGTATTATAACGAAAACCTAATCATTTATATATATGTACATAGGTTTTGGAATAAATTGATTTCTAATACAATTGAGTTTTAATTTACCTAACACCGGAATGTAGTAACACTCCGTTTCATAAATTGTCTTAAATATTTCTTTCTTTGTTTTACTATTGCGACTGCTGATGGTGGAGGAGTTTAGTATAATTGAGGAAATGTTTACACCAAGCTGATCCCCGTTAGAACGAAACGATAATGTAAAAAGACAATGGCGATACGCATTTTATCCATCCCTTCACACACGCAAGCACACTCTGGTTGAGACCAGATTAAGTTCGTACATTTCCCGTCTCAAAGTTTGATTTTATTCTAAACTTTGTACACGTATTAATTTGACACTGCCCTAACCATTGGGAATTGTCATCTTCTTGCAACTGTATGATGCAATCAATTATGCTTATGCTTTCAAGCCCTTCATCCAGCTCCATAGGCATAGTCCGTATACAGAAATGCTTATCCTGTCCTATCCATTACATTAGCCATGAAAACAAAGTTCATCATCCAATGCCAGTTGTAAACAAATTTGATACTGAGTACCAGGAATTAATATTCTTTTTTATTATTAGCTATTGATATAAAGGTTTTATAACATCAGTCACTTCACTAATTATAAGTGATCTAGTTTGTATGAAGATGATCTTAATTAATCTAAGAAAATGTTATACTGAGATAATTGTCAGGTGCATGTTATGAGTAAATGTGAACAAATCGGGTCATAAGCACAAAGATACTGATTGAAAAGATGGTACAGTATTTAAGACTACGGGTAAGCACTTTATTCAGTTCAGAAGTGACAATAATATAGCAATAAACCTTCTACTAAAGCGTTTGAAAGTCAGCAATCAAGCGGCAGCAAAAGAGTTAGATATTCTACTTGCGAAATGATAGGATTTCTTTTCGTGATAGTAAAATTAGTAGGTATTTTCAAAAAATAGTGAAATTGGATTGATTGCCTTTTCTTGTTGACAAGTATGTTAATATTAATTAGATGCACGAAACCTGTTATTTTAATATAAGAATGACATAATCATAAGAGAAACAATCTCATTCAGACAAGCAATTGCAGAAATTATGTTGAAAAAAAGCAATCTCTCACAGAGGTCGTCTCTACTAAAGATGCCACTTATCCTACAATAGGTTATACCATAACAGTTGTGTCTGTAAATGTCGAAGTTCTACGGAGGTTAAGGATAATCGATTTACACTTTTTTTAAAGAAACCAAACGCTTTCTCTAGGTCCAACATTGTGAGAAAGTGCGAAGGTCCTTTTAGATAAACTCCGGTCGTAACATTACCACACCGCGTGGCAATTCATTGATTGAGCTAATTCGTTATCTAGCGACCCTTTTTTAACGGCTGCCGTTCATAAAATTTATGGACAGATATTTTTTATCATTTCTCTTTTTTACGTTCAAACTCAGATAAAGATGTTTATGAAGCTATTTATAAGTCGTTAATTTTTATTATTGATATTATGTATTTAACTTTCAGTGAATACTTATTCTTCTACTAGTATCTTCCAGAAAAAAAGGCATTATAATCGATTAAAGATATTGCAAGAATATATTATTTAAAACATAGCCAGTACATAATTAAGACTAAACAGATATTCAGATAACAGTAAATCATACTACTAATCATCGTCTTTAACTTAAGCAGTATTTTACAATAAAACCAAAACATCCAATGCAATTATTTTCTTCTCTAGTTTCGCTGTCATCTATATGCATATGTATTTTGTAATTTAAGTAGAAGAAGTAATTTTAAATATGTAGATACGTATACTGTAGCCTATTGGCCATAAATTTTGAGAAAAAATTATTGACAGAACTAAAAACACAAGAAATAAAAGGAAGACTGTAAAAAATAAAAAATTCTCACTAAAGTTTTACGGTATGTATTTCGCTTATGAAAATGCGTTGTCTTTACATCATGGGAGCTCTTTATTGGTAATCAGTTTACCGAAATCATCGCAGGTACTATTTTGAAGGTGGATGGAGGATTTATATTCGTCTATCGAATTCACTCCGTGGTAATTTAAAGAACTTTAAATACAAAAATAACTGCTTCAGACGTTAAATAATGTTTACACATTCGTGCTGTATGTCTGGCGGCGTTATTATACGCAAACACAAACTTTTCTAGATCCTGATCCTAAAACAGCGTCAATTCACTTCAGAACAACTCCTGTGTATCAGCCCTGCACTTGAATTCTGATAGTTTTTTCTTCCCTCTCGCCGTTTTTTTTGCCAGTTTCCTGGTGCAACAGTTTCTTTAGCGTAACGCGGATGTAAAAGTTTCTAGGATGGTTATATAAACTTTCTGCAAACAACAACAATTAACAGACTTTGTGATCCGAGTGGTAAAGTACCGGATCTTTAGTTGTAAGAGAATTAGATATACGTGCTTCAGTCCAAAGTTTGTGGCGGGGCGGCTAGTAGGTACTTATTTCGCACTTCAATATTTTGTACCTATCTTCCGTTAAACGTTCATCGGTACTTTCTTTTCGAACTTCTGGTATTGCTATTCGTTTAGAACATTTGCATATGTTCTGGTATGATTCGGAAGAGAAAAATATAAATAATTTTTTTTTAACTTAGAAGTCTATAAAATACAATTGATTTAAAAATTAATTTATTCCAGAACTCAATTAATGAGATTTTCGTAACATTGGTTCTCAGTACTAAAACTTGACTTTTAATTGGTATCAAATGTATTTAAAAGCGCCTGGTTATGTAGAAACTGCTTTGACTAAGAACTTTAAAAAAAGAGAACATAACTTTGACATCGAAACCTCTAAGATTAAAAAAATGTAAATAATTATAAATTATATCAAAGGCTTTCACGGCTCGAGTCTCTATTATTAGGACTACCGTGTTTTTACCGCGTCTTATCAACGTAAATATGTATATACAAACAAAAAATAAAATAACGCAAATCATAAGAATAAAAAAAAATAAGAGAAAGAAAACCACAAACTCGACGTTTCGCTACTAATGTAAGGGGCTTCTTCAGGTCGCAGAAGCCACTACTAGTACTATAACGTGGAAATTATAGTTCTTCTTTTTTATTTATTCCCCTTCTTCTACTTTTGTTTGCATATACATATTTACATGAGTATGATGCGGTTAAAACAAAAAGCCCTCATAATAGTGAATCAAATATAATTATTTAAACAAAACTAATAGTTACCCAAAACCTATAAATGCAGATATGAAATTGAAATTATATTAAAAATTAAAATATGGTTAAACTAAAACTCAGGTACACTTAAGTTGTATACCATTGAAACAAATTCTTTGGATTTATCAACAAAACTTTGTTCAATGTAATACTGTTAGAGTTTATTATAATTACACTGATTATTTATAAAAATCCGCAAAAAAACATATTCTTTCGGGTCGCTCTTTTATGAAAGCGTACGGTAAAAATTTGTCGTACCAGTGTAGTAGTGTGATGAAGTTGTTCAAATTCGATGTTTGCATCTATTTGAAAGATTTTCGCGTTAAGAACAGCTGAGAAATTAAAAAAAAAATAAATTTAATGGGAAATTAGTTACAGCATAGTGGAATCTTAATCATCCGAGTTCGTATTAACCGAACCTCCAAAAAAACCGTAAAAAAA
>SMLS01046902.1:0-11896 GCA_004785975.1 Popillia japonica | reverse complement strand
TATAATGATGTATGTCAGAAGAGATTGGTAGCGAAACTGGAAGCAAGAAACAAATGGTTAAGATCGGGAAGAGATGAGGATAGGGAGGAATACGAAACAATAAGGAAAGACTGCAAGAAAGTTCTAAGAAGGTGTAAGAGAGAATGGATAGAAAATGAGATGAAAATCATTGAGGATGAGAATAAAAAGAGGAATACTAAGCGATATTATCAAAAAATTAACGAGCATAATAAGACATATAAGCACAAAATGAGCGGCATAAGGGATAGTGAAGGCCAAGTGGTGGAAAGCGCAGAGCAATATAAAGAAGTATGGAGAAAGCATTTTAATGAGCTACTAAACGACGAGCAGCAAATAGAGGAACTACTTCACGAAGAGGATGATAACATTGTAGTACAAGAACCGACATTGGAAGAGATAAAAGATGTGATTGAATCCAGCAGAAACGGAAAATCACCAGGGAAGGATGGTATAAACAATGAATTGTTGAAATACGGAGGAGATGAGCTACAACAAAACATATACGAATTGATAAGAAAAATATGGAAAGAAGAAGCAATGCCAAAAGAATGGGAATCTGGGCAAATAGTGACATTGCACAAGAAGGGAGATCAACAAAGTTGTAGTAATTATAGAGGAATCACACTTTTGAACACAACATACAAAATCCTATCAACAGTCATTCAGAGAAGGTTAGCAAGCTCAACAACAAATCTCGTGGGGCAGTATCAATGTGGATTCAGAAGAGGAAAATCGACAACGGACGCGGTGCACTGCATAAAACAAATACTGGAAAGAGCGTATGAATACGGTATGGAGCTAGATTTCTTATTTATAGACTTCCAGCAAGCGTTTGATAATATTAGAAGGGAAAAGCTCATATTAGCAATGAAAGAACTAAAAATACCAGCAAAACTAAGAAGACTTGTAGTAATGACCTTAAAATCCACAAGAGTTAGCATTAAAACACCTAAGGGAGAAACGACAGAATTTAAAACAAATAAAGGTGTTAGACAGGGTGATTCACTGTCTGCGATGTTATTCAACCTGGCTCTAGAATACGTGACAAGGAAAATAAACAAAGGAACGCTAAGGACAAGAGGCAGCCAAATAATAGCATATGCAGATGACGTAGTGGTCATAACAAAGAGAAAGGAAATAATGCACAAACTGATACAAGAAATAATAAAGGAAGGGGAAGCATTGGGTCTAAAAATCAACGAAACAAAAACAAAATTGATGAGAATTGGTAAGAAAGACCAAGAGCATAAAAATATTACCATGGAGAGCTATACATTTGAAGAAGTCGACAAATTTAAGTACTTAGGTGTTATAATATCGAACGACGGAAGCAGAGATGCTGAAATAAGAGAAAAAATTATGGCGGCTAATAGAGCATTTTATGCCAATAAGAAACTTTTAAAAAGTAAGAATCTCACTAAAAAGAGCAAAATAAATATATACAACACCTTAATAAGACCAGTACTAATGTATTCAGCCGAAACAATGACGATGACAAAGAAGGATGAGGAAAATATAAAAATATTCGAGCGAAAGGTATTAAGAACAATACTGGGTCCGATAAAGCTACCAGATAATGCGTATAGGCTGAGAACAAACAACGAGCTACAAACAGAAATCAAAAGAGAAGATATTGTGAGGAAAATAAAACGTCAAAGAGTAAAATGGTTAGGGCATGTTTGGAGAGCAGGAGAAGAATCCGTGGTCCATTTACTACTGAACTGGAAACCAGCTGGAAACAGGAGAAGGGGTAGACCGAGGTCGAAATGGTTAGAAGAAGTAGTGGAAGATATAAAGGGGGCTGGCGTTAACAACTGGCAGGAAAAAACCAAGAATAGGAAGCTCTGGAGTGAAATATGTAATGAGATATAAGAATTTGTAATAGGGACCGATCCACCCTGAATATTAGGATTTAGAAAGCTTTCCGAAGCGGTGATGCCCCGACAGGGGTGTTTAGCCATTATATATATATTTAACAATCCGCCAACGGAACCTTCATGTAGCCCATTACAAAGTCAAATTTTCTTAATATTAACATTTCAACGTAAATGCAACAATTTATATCAGAATACTAGCTATAAGAATTAAACATACAACAGGCTTTACAAATAAACTATAATCTGTAATGTATTAGATATTCTGAAGTTTTATATGCTAACCTTTAGCTATCAATTGTAAATTGCAAATCAATTTAATAATGTCAATATATAAAATTTTCCAACTCACAACGACACGATCCTTCAATCCCAATGAATGTCAAAATTCACGACTGTATTCCTATTGGATGATGATATTTACGTCTGATTTTTCTGAATTCAATTACAATTCTAGGTACAAAAATAAAACTGCTTCAAATTCTTAAACGTTCCACTTAAATTCTTCATATACTGCATACAGGATATGTACATGTCTGTCTTAGAAGACATTCCAACATCTCTATAAACTTCCAAGTTTTATACATTTTATACATCCTGATATTACTTCTGACTATTTTGACTATTCAAATACCACACTCTTCTTACTACTTTCAAAGTTCTTACTAACCGCAACGTTTTATTTTTCACAATATTTATAAATCAATTTCAATATTACTTGAATCAAAAAAATCTTACTTTTCTGACAACTGTTTCGTTTTTTTCTTTTTACAAAGCTATCCATTTTTTTCCTAATGAAACTTAATATTGTTGCATTTTTACATAAATATGTATACCTAGTCTGTCATTTGTAACATTTTAAAAATACATTACACCTAAATTGAATTTTAATATTAAAACAAGGATATTAATAAATTAAAAAAGAATGCAATACCTCATAAGCCAGTTGTATATTTAACTATAGAAAGTATTAAAAAAAATATATGAATACATATGTATGTTCCATAACAATATATATGACAATATGAATATATTTTGAATAAAATTCACTGTTGATTTCTTTCTACTGCTAATCCTAATATTTTATGATATACACATTGTATTTGTTTTAAAAAATGTACAGTTTCAACCTAATTTATTTTCATTATATAACAGCATAATAATAGTATTCAATAATGACATTAATAAAAAGGAAGCAAGTCACTTTCCATTAACGATTTGTCATTTTAGTTTTCTCTACCTTTTTGGAGTTTAATTTAGAGGTAGGTACTGAGATAAGTAGTCCAAGCACCTTCCATTCCTTTTACTTTATATAAATTAACGTAGGTAGGGCGTGAAATAATTATCATCAGTAATTATTACTACATTCTTACGTAAGAAACAAGATGTCAAGATAGACGGCCCGTAAAGAGAAGTAAAGCGGAACCAACGGAAGGGTTGAAATTAGACCTGTTGCAAAGTGCCAATCACCGAGATACCACATCGTTATAAATTTAACGAGTTCCGCTATAAACCCTTCTGTCTCTCCAGATTCAAGAGTGCCGTCACCTACAAATGCCGGGATGTTATTTTAGTTACTGCGGCATCGGTTCACTTTAAAAGGTCTTCCATAGTACGAGAGTGTATTTTATGTGTACAGTGTTTGTAGTCATGTGGCTTTTAATTGAGTTCGTTTGAACCGTGCAGGTATTTAGCACCTAACAGCAAACAAACGTGCTGAATGTTTATTGTGGAGCTTGTTAATGAAACAGCACAAACTGTACGTACTTCTGCTTTATATTGGGATATTAACGAGGATTAGTATCGCGGCCTTTGCTGGCAGAATATATTGATCCAATATTTACACTAAGATCAAAGACAATCGCTTTTGTTATTATTATGAAATTTTTTGCTTATTACTAAGCATTTCGAATTTAATTAAGTATATTGAAATACGTACAATATCATTATTAAGATTTAAGTTTTTATACTTTTTAGTAAACGATAAGTAGATCCCGGCAAAGAGAGCCAAGTTTTAGTGCAGTGTGAAGAGCAACGTGGCGGAATGAAGCACATTGCATATGTAGAAACACCAGCGCTGATTTGTTCAGTATTATTCCATTGGTCGTTGCGAGTGTTCATCAGTACACACATACATACATACTGCGTTTTACTGCGCAGTTTTTAATGAAATCGGGTTGTTTTACAATTTGATCCCAGACACGCCAAAGCTATCAAGAAAAGCCACAAAATATTTCAGGATAGTCAGGTGAAAAGTGATTGAGAAACTATTCTCAAGAACTACTGCAAGGATTTTGTCATACTAAGCCAATGAATTAGTGAGATGCGTCGAAAGATCCATTAAGTTGTCACCAGGATTACTTTAAATTTGCAATTATAACATCACTTGATGTGGAACGGTCGTTTTCATCATTAACAAAATATTTATTCAGCACCTCGTACTCACGTGACTGAAACAAGTGTGAAACATATTTAATGAATGCATTTTTGGTCTAGCGTGAGCAAACACGGCACCCAACGCGTGGACAGCTTTCTCATACCTAAATTTTGATTCAATATGTGACAAACACGCTCTTTGGACATATTCATAGCCTCCGCTATATCTCTCTCTTTAATTCTCCGGTCGTTTAGCACCAGCCGGTGAACTTTAGCGACGTTGTTGTCGGTGGCTGCAGTTTTTGGCCACCTCGAGCGTTCATCATCTCCCAAGCTAGTACGGCCTCGTTTAAATTCAGCTGCCCAAAATTTGACGGTGCTAAATGATGGTGCAGAGTCCTCATACACAGCGTCCGACTCATCTTTGTTTTACGTAGGCGTATTGCGTTTCAAACGTAAATATTTAGTGACCACTCGATATTCGATTTTCTCTATTATCACAAAAACACATTGACTTACTCAAACGATTGTCAAACAACTGCGCCTCGAAAATGGCTGAAATTTTAGTGAGTACCTGTCAAACGACGCGCAACCACATTCCCTAGGTTTTATTGACGAGGGCTGCCATCTTCACGTTAAGGCCGCAAACATTTCAGACCACCCACGTATATCTATTTAAATTATTATGCTATAAGTAAAAGAATTAACGCCAGTACCTATTGTCTGAGACACGCAGTATATGTATACCATAAATGCATTGCAACGAGAATGTAAAAAACAACTGTGTAAATGTAAATAATATCCTACAGAAATTGTCATAACTAATTTCACAAATGTCGTGTCATACGAGAAGTTAATAAACGCGTTTGAAACATAATCTCCTGATCTCCTGCTTTTAACATGTTGCTTCTCCTCGCTATTGTTTTCGGAGTATCACGCTTTTGTTTTCGTTTATGTACTCTTATCTCTGAATCGCGGTAAGGTTATCCTTTTATAAGTTGCTACCAATTAGGTGAGGTTACATCGTTTTTATAACACCGCCTTCGCGGAGAGTAGAGTTTAATTTGGATGTTGCAGAGATACTGATGCTGGTTATATTGTTTCATTTAATTGAGGGTCGTTTCCGCAAGAACCTTTAATCCGAGTAATTATGTGATTCAGATAATATTGTACTGCCTACAAGAAATACTTTGGGATTACGATTATTACAGAATAATTTAATGTAGTAAATAGATACACAAGTATTTATTTTTATAATTATATCAACTTCATTTTAAAATATGTATATATTCAAGAAAATTGTGAAATACATTAATAGTTAACAGAGAAAACTAGCAGCTACGTACTAGCTACCTTACAGTTATTTTCTAAAAATCTTCAAAGGGACAATACTACAAGAGAGAGAAAGGCAACAGCCCTGTCTGGACGGTTGACTGACTGCTGACATATCTGCCGACAAGCCCATATACACTCATAACACTCATATGTAGCCTTGCTACTATATTTTGCACAGAAACTTTGCCCCTGAATGTATCGCGAATAAAATATTACCCGTGATAATTTTAAATTTAGATATACGAGCTTTCCATTTTTTGCGATATTCTTCTCAATTTATTAGCATTATAACAATCACAATTTAAAACGCGTAATTACACCCATTTCAGCAATAATTTCCCTCATTTTTATTCACACAATTTCCGGCAGGTTCTTTCCACGCTCAACCAAACAATAGCAAATAAAATTCTTTCGGTAAACAAAAAGTTCTCTGTTTAGGCGACAAATTAAAAAAATCCAACATTTTCCGTGCAGAAGTAATTTATTTACATAGGAAGCCGCGTATGCAGACACACGCGACATGTAAAATTTTAATTGCTTTAAAGCTAGCCATATCCACGCATTCACAACACATAATTTCTCTGGCGGTAGTAACAAAAACCGAGTCTAATAAATTTTGCAGACGGCTTTGCTTTTCGTAGGATATGTATAACGCCATGCATACTGTCCGAACATTTTTTTATTTTGATTATTTTTATCCCTACGATATACTACGCGTAGTGTACAATGCATTTAGAGGATAAGCGTTAGATGGAAATGTATGCGGCGAATATAAATAAGTATATGTAAATTCAATTCGTACAAAAATTCAAAATATTTACTGAATAATACAAACCGCACGAGAGCATTCTAGCATACGATTAATGTGGCCGACATATAAAGAACGGATAGAAGTAATACACGTATGTTTGTAGCAATATAAGCAATGGTGAT
This sequence comes from Popillia japonica, assembly GCA_004785975.1. Lineage (NCBI taxonomy): Eukaryota > Metazoa > Arthropoda > Insecta > Coleoptera > Scarabaeidae > Popillia > Popillia japonica. The sequence continues at coordinate 5,357 of SMLS01046902.1, read as the reverse complement.
GAGGAGGAGATATATATTAAAATAGAATATTTTTTAATTCAACCTGTATACTAATAAGTAAAAGAAAAAAACAGATAGCAACATTAATAAAAAAGTAAAAGAAGCAAAGTAGACTCAAGCGGTTGTTTGGAATAAAACAACGTACTAAATCACCAATATACGAGGAAAGTGTGTATAATAAAAATAGAGAAGTTATAGCCAGAAATTCTGGTTATTTGGTTTCCATTAATCGATGTTGGCCGGTATGGTTTTTTACAAGTTTGTTTCGGATATTTCATAACAGTAGACACTTCTAGTAGTTCGAAATGTTTGTATGCGACTGCAAGATATACCAGTCACCTGAAAGATGTACATTACGATATTTTTCAGCATCAGTTCTTGATGCTAGAAAGGAATACTCTTGGCACAGGGCAAAGTAGGTTGTAGTACCTAACTAGTTATGAGAGGCATTAAGAAATTCAATGTTTAATACTAATCTATTAATTAAAATAACGAACTTCTATAATAACTAGTGTATAATTTTGAAAAAGTCTTTATATTTTAGTGTAAAATTTTATTATTTTTACTAAAGTAACAATGCAACATAAACCAACCATTTCAAATATGTACAAAAATACTTAAATATCTCAAATATCGCATATGCAGGGATTCCGCTACTTCCGATACCGACAAACTTATACCATATCTTCCGGCAATCATTACAATCAAAAAATGTTATATGACCAATAGCTGAATTCCTATAATTTAATGACATACTGTAATATTAATTTAAGCCATTATGCCACACAACATTTTCAAACTTTTTTCGCTGTTTAAGAGAAACAGGATCTTTCCCAAATCCTTGTCTAGAAGAAGATGACTTTGGGAACCCTGAAGTAGGTTTAAATGTAGTTGAACGAAGTCCTTCTACCAATATCGATAGAATATCTCATACAACGGAAATTGCTCAAACTCGTGTATGAAAAATTATACACCATCATATACAAAATGTGCAGCATTTACTTCCTGAAGGTTTAGAAAATCGAATACGATATTAGCAGTGGTTACAAAATAATTTGGAAATTATTCCACACGTAGTTTTTACGGATGAGACTCAATTTACAAGGAATGGCATTAATAACACACGCAATTTTTTTTAAGAACCTTTTTAACTTTTTGGAAGAAGTATTGCCGAATGGCAGGGAAGATATTCCTTTGAAAGCTCGTCGTAGCATGTGGTTCTAGAAAGATGGAGCACCACCACATTTTGGTAGACAAGTGACGCTGTTTCTTAATCAAATTTTCGGAAACACTAAATAAGAGGAGGTAGTCCTGTAGCGTTAGATTTTCCATATGGTTGCTTCAAACCTCTAACTCGAGCTACTAATTCTCTAAAGAATGAGTTGGAAGCAATTAAAATTGCCAACATTCTATGACACAAAGAATAGTTGTTTGTTTAGAAAATGACGGATTTCATTTTGAACAGTTACTGTGATTTTGTGTTAATTATTTATCAATTTATGAATAAACTTTCTATTGTGATTTTTTTAGTTTCAATTCCTTCGATATCTACGAAACCAAGAGGAATTCTCTTATACGTAGGTCCTATAATAGCTTTCATTGTAATGACCGCGGGAATATATGGTACAAGTTTGTCGGTTGAGTCAAGGAGCACCCTGTATATACATTTTGATAATGTTGATGTCTAACTGTTGTGTTAAATCATATGCATATTTCAAACTATTGCTATGGTACTTTTACTATAATATAACATGTTTACATATTTTAGTATGTCTTCCCATTGTGTTCTAAACAATATCGAAAATTGTTAAATTTTCTGGTATTATTTTACAACGTTTTAATCGCGCTAATATTTTGGCCACCACTGAAAATAGGAGATTGCACTACGTATTTGCGAAATAGGTTTTCTACAAGCGCAAATTGTATAGGCTCTGATTATTTTGCGGATGATGTGAGCGTAGCTATAATCGATATTGAAACAGCATGGAAATGGCATGCGGTTTAGGTCTAAACAATCGTTTTGTGTCGGACCAATCGATATATTTACTATGCTATTATCGCTATTTGATGCACTTGATTAGAATGTCAGCTTGAAATGTTTGTACTACGCCAACAATAGATAATGTTACGATTGCACAAATAAATTCACACCACTACTATTATATTAGTAGATAATTGACATGTGAAAGTATCAATATACCCAAGAAAAGTAAACTCATTTTTAGATATTAAGTTGTATCGTACTTATCAGTTGAATTATTACTCAATTAGCATTACTTTTTAGTATTAAAGTAATTAATTAGCAGTAGTAATTACAGTTGCTATTTCATTATATTCTATTAACCGATTATATTCATGAGTTCCTTAACAATCGTTGTCTGACTGAATCATGGCCAAATGAATCGTTGTTGGTATGACTGTTACGACTTGTCTACCAGCATTGTATTACCCGTAATTATTTCTTATTCTTTATATAGAAGGTATGTCGGTGTCAATATACTAGCGATGCAGACGATAAAATTCATGAAATGTCATTTATTTTAATGGACTTAGAGGTGAGCTCTAATACTAGCTTGTGCATATAAATAAGATCTATTTATATTAGAGACGAACATGCTCTTTTCCATTAGGAAGCTTTTAAATTATAAATTTAGATTTTAAATTTAGCGTCCACATACTGTTCCAATACTACATTTGTCATTTAACACCTATATTGCGTACACACAGATACAAATTTACTACAATCGCTTTACGATTAGATATTAAATAAATTTATATATGAAGTTATACTAAGAATATTCTTTAGTGCTAAATAAAATGATATCAGCCATTTAATAGAAAAAATTAGACTAGGAAACGAATAAACTTTCTTTCGTTAAAGCATTAGAGTATGGGAGTTAGAATACAACTTTTACGTACTTGGCAGTAAAGCAGTAGATTAAACTAAACTTTCATTGTCTATTAAAAAATATAGCATTATACATAATTTTTTGATTGCTATACCTCCTACCAATCAAAAGTTACCACACTAAGCTAATGCTTTAGTACATATTAGTAATTAATGGTCTTAATTCCACACATGTGAAAGTATTAAGTATTTTAGTGTAATTGCATTAAATAATTGAAATGAATAGTAACAAAGGTGTTATACAAATAATTAAATTACCCCATTCATAATACCTGACATGCAATTAAAACAAAGTTAGGTAGTAACAATCGCCTACGAGTGACGATAAACTAAGAAAAAGAATTAAATAATCCATACTTTTAATTCTAAATATGTATACAACATAAAAAAGATGAGTTTTAAAAATATTAATTAGACGTCATGCAAAAAGTAAGAATTTAACAATATTAAAGTATTACGCTTCGTAACTCACACATTTCGCACGAAAATATTTCCTTAATTAATTCATTTTACTAATATTTGTTCTTTTTTTCAGGTGAGTACCAATCCATCATTTCGAAAGAAAGGTAAACAAACTCAAATGTATGGTTATTATGTTGGCACTTCCAAAATATAAGCAAATAAAATAAGTAAGTACATATAATATATTTTTTACACATTGTTGTCAAATATTAACGGCCTCTAAAATATAGAAATAAATATTATCCCTTATCCGTTAGAAAATATAACTTTCTGTATAAATCTCCTGTGTTCAGCACATCTACAAAATGCGATCGCAATATGCTTGCGATCTAAAATTCATAATTTAGCAGCTCAGTATATTTTGTTAAATTGTATAGTAAGTAATGTAAGTACATTACTGTTCAGAAGTGTTTAGACATCCCTCGGTTCATAAGTTATTCATACAGTATTATACTATAGTATTAACGCTTTATACTCCAGATAATCATAGGCAGATGAAAAGACCTGTCCTTTAATTAAAGTTCTTATTCAAAAATGTCGAATTTTCGTCTGTGGATACAGACTTTATCAAGACAACTGTTGAAAAACATTATAATTAAAATCAAAAACAAAATGACTAACGTTAATACTATAGTAGTCTAGCAAAACATCCATTTTGCGTCTTCAATTGCAAGAGTGTAGTTGTCGTTAATAATTTTACACCCTTGTGTGTTTGACTTAATGTTAAATAATCTATCTTTCTCATCAAAAATATAACTTCTAACAATTCTATTATTTATCAAAAGTAGTTCAAATTCAAGTAAGTAATCTCACGTTACACGTCATTTTGTTTTTGATTTTAATTATAATGTTTTTTAACAGTTGTCTTGATAAAGTCTGTATCCACAGACGAAAATTCGACATTTTTTAATAAAGAACTTTAATTAAAGGACAGGTCTTTTCATCTGCCCATCTGGAGTATAAAGCGTTAATACTATAGTAGTTACCAGTACTCCGTTACTGTCTTCCAAATACAGTATTATGTCTACAAAAAAACATTGTAATAAAATGAAATACGTATTTAAAAAGTACGTAGTTTAAGTAAGGTAAACGCCCATTATATCGGATAAGATTTAGTATTATCTACCTGCGCTTAGTACCATAAAATGTTATATTGCATTGCAGTTACAGTCATAATCCGGTAGATTGTGGGTAATGATGTTTAAATTACATACATAGAAGATTAGAGCTGAAATTCCTAACCTATGATCAGTTGCGGTGTGGAATTTATGTCTCGTCGAAGAGATCTTAGTACGGCAACACAGACACTTATAATAGATTACTATAAGAGTGGCAAAAGCAATCGACAAATTGTTAAGAAAACTGAAAATACATTACACTACGGTCGATTAACATAAAACTAACGTAAAACAAATATTGGGAAAATGGCAGTTAACAAAAGACGGGGTGGAAGACCAAAAGTGACAACATCTACAGATAATCGCAGAATAGTGGTTACCAGCCAGTTAAATAGGCGTAAAGCCGCACAGAAATCAGCGCAGATTTAAATGTCTCTCGTCCACAGCCAGTCACTTTGTCAAACATCGTGTACAGAAAGCCGGGCTCCATAGACGATGAAAGAGCAATTACTACGCAAGCAAAACAAGCAGAAGTTACTTAAATGGTCTCGTGAATACCAACACTGGACCATAGAAGAGTGGAACAACGTTATATGGACAGATGAATCCAAACTCGAACTGTTCGGAATCCGAAGACGAATGTTTGTGAGAAGATCTGTGAGTGAAGCATGGAGGAGATCCAGTGATGGTGTGGGGCTAGTAGTTTCATTTAGTACTGTAGGTGACATTGCGCAAATTGACGCTATATGAAAAGATAGCTACCGGGCAGTGTTGCAGCACCACGCAATACTTCCGGAATTTGACTGTTGGGTCAAAATGTTACCTTCTAGCAAGATAATGATCCAGAACGCTTCTCTAAATTATGTAAA
>SMLS01046901.1:0-13516 GCA_004785975.1 Popillia japonica | reverse complement strand
TTAGACTATTAAAAATCTTAATCAAATTATTGCAGGTTGCACTGACGCCAGATTAGAAAGGAAAGAATCCCATTTGGTGTAGCAGAAGGAAAAATAAAATAAGCTGTATCTTTAGATACTGTGAGTCTGGTCATGGATTTAAAACGCACGTCTATGGACCGATCACACAAATGGGCATAATATTCTAAAATCCACAAGGATCTTGTATATTTGGTTAATTTCTAAGGCTCCACTGTAGAGTAAACACTATCACGGTATCCGTTTTTAAGTACCTGTAGTTGTGTAGTACTTTCGCAACCACAGTTTTGCGGTACTAGTTTCACTATAAACACTATTAACTAAACTGCATGGTGGTTACTCTAGGAACCATCTGGTTTGATATGGTGACTAGTTGGTTGATATGGTCCCACTTGCAAAACACAACATTTTGCAACATTTTTAAATGCCTAAATACCACCACCTTCCAAAGCACGACAAGACAAAACTTGTCTTTCCTTCCGTAGATCATGCAATTAGTCATTGAATCCGTGAGGTCCATCTAAATAATTTTTTGCGAAGAAGAAGCTTCCGATGAAAAAACTTTTCGCAAAACTGCCCCCTTAGTTTAATCATGGAATCTGAATTGTCTCACAATTGTTTCATAGTAACCTACCTACGACATTTTGCTAACGATTTAGTTTCCAGCCAATTTCATTGTGTGACATTTCCCAAGCCCTTAAGTCTATTATACGCTGCCTCAAAGAACTGACGAGTAATATGAAGTAATATGTATCCATAAAATATAAATTCTAAAATGTGACAGATTGACATTGGTCGTAAAACATCGAGTAAGTAGATGTTTATTCTTTTGTGTGTTCATGTTCTAATTTATTTTGTATTACTTTACTTTTGTGTGTCTATTGCACTACTATTATTCCGAAAACCGGAATGAATATTGGGGATTTATTATTAACTGAATCAATAAAGCTACTCATTTTGCCGGGTCATGTATCGATAACACAAAGTAAAAATTGTAATAAGTAAACTGAGTAGCGATGGCAGAAAGTATGTATAAATGAGTTAAGAAAGAACATTTTGAAAGGTGTGAAACAGGAAATTATTTCTGATAAACTACGTTTCAATATTATATTTAGCACCATATCAAATTATTGTATTAATGTTATCTTTTATGTAGATTAAACTGAAATAATAAATACTATTGAAAATAATACATATCAAATTATAATTTTAAAATGGAAAATAGTAGACAACAAGACTAAACTGGAAACCGGAGTTTTAGAGACGACATTTCAAAACACATATACAGACAGTATGAAAAGAAGGCTCGTTGGTTATATAAAAATGATAATTGGCCTATTCAGGTTCATCAGCAGGTAGGAATATTGAAAGACATTAGCAGACAAAGATATTTGTGATAGGTGCGTAAGCAGGCAGACTAGGTGATTATTTTCCATCCATCAAACAATTCGTAATACTTTCTATTGTAACGAGAACGTTGTAAGCACTACTAATGATTGGCGTTTTACATGAAACTTCAATAATGATGTTTATTATATGACAAATGATAGCTATAGATATAAGACGATCGTAGACATACGTAAACAAGTTAGTAATAGTGCCGTATTGAACAAACGTATTGTGTGTATGTATGTATGTATATACGTACCAGTAAGTAGTAGTAGTACAGACATAAACGTAGTAGTCGGAGTTTACTTAATCACGTGATATGGTACGCTCACATTGCATCTGCACATTTCTGGAGCAGTTATTAGTTATTACAGATGTCTGAGAAGCAGCTGATTGATTAGATTCGTCAGTGAGGTTACGTAATGTTATGTACTCTGACGTACTGAAAGACGCTGACGGAGCATATATTCTTACTATCCAGTCCATAATATATGTATTATCGAGGGCAATGGAAATGACTCAGACTTCAGACACCAAACGATACGCCTTTACGCAGCTATTCGAAACATTTGATTAATCGCACTGGGCGACTGTAATTCGAGATGGATACATTAATTAATTACAGGTTGAAAGATTCGCAAGAAATGTAAAGCGATATGTTATAATTGAATTTACAATAGTTGCATTTACTTTTTATGTTAAGAACTAATACCGACGAGAATTCTTAACTAGATTTCGTATGCACAAGCTGTTTTTTTCTGGCAAAAGTAAATATTTTTTGCTGTTGTATATGGAAGAGATATCTATGTTTTACACTCGTAAATTTTCAATAATATGCTTTTTAATATAATAACACAATTTTATTTATAGAAAAACGAATTGTTTCCGAAGCCTTATTTAGAAACTATTTGAATGAAATAGCATTTTAAGGAAATTTATATTTTTTTATATTTAGGCAATCCCAAAATAATGAATTTGCTTTTAATTTATTAAAACATAGGTATACTATATGTAAGTATTTTCCTGAGCATGATGTGCTTATCTATTTACCAGATATTTTTCTACTTTTAGGTTAATTCAAAGACTATTAATTCGATTAAAGATTAATTCATTCCAGAACCTTTACAACTTCGTCAGTGGAAGAAATTGACATTTAATTCTTGTCAAATGATTACAATCTATTTTTGCTTTTACTGCTATTTCTATTTTTCTAATTGGATATTATATTTACTAACTTGTTTCGCAATGTGTTTTGTGTATGTGTTTTTACTGAATTTTGAATAGTATGCTCTACCACACGACTAATTTCGACTAATGAAATGTTATTATAATCTATTAAAAAAAATGGGCTTAAACTTATATAACTTATAATATAATAGATTACACAATCTCTTAGATATCTTGTAAAATTAGATAGCTTCCAAGTACTTTAGGATTGATCAGTTTTTGTAATGAATTTAGTTCAGAAGTGTAATTGCTATGTTATATGTTATGTGTAATACTACTATTACTCTTGTTAATCTCTTTAAAATACTAAATAAAATGTAAAACATATAAAATAATTATTGAAACGATTAAAACATCGTAAGAAAATTAGTGGTATGAATGTATATAAGTATATTGTATATCTTTAAGACATACTGTATAGTTTGTGTTGTTTCAATTAAAACCTTCAGCGAATGCTATTTAAAGTTTCTAATTTTATAATTTCTGTAATTATTATTAAAACAATATTTTGCACGATAAAATGATTAGTAATTTATAATGATCACATTTACTTCCAATATATTCACAATTTGCATGGTTTAAATTATTTTAAATGCTCGCTACCCTTTGGCCTGCGGCTATACAGCTTATTACAGTTGCCCACTTATGTTTACTTCAATAACGATTCAAAACGGAAACTCTACAATACACGCATTTTATTGCAGTTTGGATTGTTACTTTTGCCCTCGATAGTACATACATACATTCGTAGCAGAACACAGCATTAATGTCAAATTGGCATTATTGCGTACTACGGGTAGTTAGTATTACAACCCTAGTGGATACTAATGTATTTTTGTAGGAGAGGTATTATAAAGTTGATGTATCTTTTTTTACCGAGTTTCGTGTACAGACCAAGTATGTATTTAAAACTTTTGTCCGCCTGCTGCATTAACGAATGCACTTTTATATTAGAGCCGGGTGTTTATTTATTGCGCAGTACCTACGACTAAACTTTTCAGTTGCTTATATTTTAATGGAAACTTTAAATGCAGTTTTAACGTGCGTTAAAACTCGATTACTCTAATGTGTACATACTGCTATAATTTGAAATTGTTTTTAACCCTTCCTGGTTCGCTACTCAGTACTTTCGCTAATCCTCGACCAAAAAATTAGCAATGCTTTATGCTTATTTTGATTTATAAAGTACAGATGTATCGTGCTTCAAGACCACTGACTACGCATAATTCAGCATATTTGAATTCATACATACATTTAAAAAGTAGAGATGATGAGCATTTATCAAAGCAAATTGAATATTTTGTTGTTTACCGCTGTTTACCGTTGTTTAAATATTAAACTTTCTCACACGTAAACCTACTGCGTGTTCCTCCTTTTAATCAAACTGTTTAGTTTCAAAAATAAAACATATTAGCACATATGAATACATGAGCATGGATTTAAGTTAAATCGAAGAAGATACAATACCAAATTTTGTTTTATTAATTCACTTCTTCAAATTACATCCCTGATAAATTAATACACATTGAATGAAACGAAGGTGACAAACAATCAATAATTGCTAATGCAAGACGAGGTCCTCAAATCCAATATGACCGGTGAAAATTAGCAATGAGTACTTAATTAGGTATATTAAGATCATCCAGATAGATATGTATGTACTTTAGCTTAGATAAACATGCATTGTTGCAGTTACAAGTTTATACAACGAGGACTCGAAACTAGAACTAACGAATAAAATTGCAAAAATTGCCTATATATACAAACGTCACAAGGTAATGTAGAACAGGAGCAATGCACGACCCAATTCCGTGTATTAGTAGATAAACTTTATTTAAACAGATATGCCACCAATTAATTAACTTAAATAACAGTCAACAGTTAAGATATTGGTTGTTAAAAATCAACCTAACTGGCGTTATAAACAGTAATATGCTATAGAATTAAAGGAACTTATTATGCTTCAAGTGCAGTATGTACATCATAGGATTGCCTAAAGTTGCTCTATTTTACAAGCCAGAATGGAGTTACTCGCAAGCTATATCTTGCGGCAAAATGTCTATATTGAGGGCTCGGGAAAACATATTTTGTTCTCAGTCAGTCTGATCGTTCAAGTTCATTTTCATCCAGTAAATTACCTTTGGTGTTTTCAAAAGTGCATGTTATTCCTGTAATGTTTACAATGCACCACAAATTCCCATTAGTAAGTTGAGGTGAATAGGGAGTGGAGTGGCAAGGTAGTACACCATAGAAATTTTCTTGTTCAAAAATATGTCGACAAAATTTGGCATATAGGCAAGGCAGGTCTCTCCAGCAGCTGTACTAAAGCCTCAGTTATTTGACATACTATATATTTTTTAAGAGGAAGATTCAGGAAATCAGCGCTGCTAAATGATTAAAGAAATTTCTATTTGTAGCATCATGGGATTTTCCTGCAGGGAAGAAATTCAGTAAAATTTTTACCCCAGCACTGAGTTTCCTCCCCCGTTCCACTTTGAAATTATAATTTAATACAATCACTTTAGTTGTAATACCCGATTGAGATTCTATATCTAATTTTGCGTGCAGATCTAAATTATTATATACATACATATGTATGTAGTCGCAATACAGAACGCAATATAGATAAGAAGAACAATGAAGACGTTGATATTCTTGGTAAAAGCTTTGATTTTGTGAAGAAAACGGTAAAATATGAACTTCATTTTTTCTATTGATCGGTTTTAAAGAAATATTACAATGGACATCAAATTACCTATGAGGAATAACGAATGCTATTCCCTTTCGTTTATCGCAATATTATACGCATACATATTGACTACGATTGAAGTACTTCGCCATACTACATAAGTATGTATATGTACGATTTTCTGAAATTTTAAAACTTTCATGAGTTCGCTAAATTACTGAGTGCACTTTTATTCTAAATCCAAACAAGCTTTTCCTCGAACGGATTTAAACTTTACCTTACATACTTACTCCAACTATAGTTTTCTACTCGTACTATTTACTGTGCTTGTTGGACGTGGTCCAGATTCTTATCCGTACGTCTACGTTCTAATATTAGTTTTCATATAGAAAATTTGTGTTGTTTTGTTTTCGCATAAGATATTTGTAAAAGTTAGTTATGTATATCTCATGAAGTTGATTGTGCTTCCGGCGAAACCGGAAATAGAAAATATGTACTAATATTTTCTAAAAGTTTGCCCCCATGCCCAAAATAACTCTGCAAATTTACAAATATGGATTTTGCTTAGTTGCTGAGATACGACTAACGTAAGCTCGTCCTGTTACACCCTGTATATGTTATAGTGCAGACTAACGTTAGGTCGTAAGTAAGTAAAGGAATAACTAATAATAACGAACGGCTAGGACAAGAGAGCGTGTCATGGGTACTAGAATCAAAGCTCTTGAGAAAGATAAGTGTAAGCTAAGAAAGTGAATATAAGAGTATAGATGACAGAGCTTTAAAAGTTTTGCTAAAAGGTGGTAATCTAGCAGCTGTTTCCAAGCAAGTCACTGACTCAAATTGCGTTCATATCATCGACTGACTAGCTTACAGTTCATAAGACAACAATGAGTTAGTCAGTTTCGGGAAAACTCTTACTCGGTAGTATTTGGAGTTTCATTCCAAGTTCGTACAAAGCTGATTTTAGTCGAAAATAGTACTCACAAATACGCTGCATATGTATGTCGGTGATCGATCGGTTTAATAGAAAATGAATATCTCTAGTTCAGAGTCCGGACAATAGAACATATTGAAATTCACTGAAAATTTTTGAAATCTTTTTCTCCTGTAAATTTGTAAAGTGTTATTTTAAGATGTTTTAATGTCACTGGAAAATAAGCTGCGCAAAGTGGTAGAAAGTACTACTGATAATACTGATGCTGCAAAAAGCACGCCAACAGCTGCTATGGAGACCATGCTAAACCTGCTCCCCTTGGACATTTACATAAGGGGGGCACATAGACTGAAGTGCGGTGGAAACTGGAAAACCCAGCATACTTAGGGCCATGCCAGAATAACCACTGAGATAACAAACCCTATTTTTGAAATGGGCTGTGTACAATGATTCCCAAACTCTCCTTTGATAAACCATTCAAGGCTGGAAAGCAGAAACCTGGAATCCGAACCCAGATCTGGTACGCAGACGGGTTAAAGAGGACGACAGGTTCTGGCGCAGGTACGATATGTATATGGGGAAAACCTAAATCATGAAGAATACATGATATTAGGGCAATATACCACCGTGCAACAAACGAAAATACAAGCAATAGAGATATGTGCCCGAAGGGCATAGGATAAACAACCAAAGGATCAGCTGATACATATCCTATCGGACAGTCAGGCGGCCCTAAAAACTCTAGCAGCCTATCAGATAACCTCAAAGCTACCTGGGGACTGCCTGGAAAACCTAAAAACTCTGGGAAAACACAACAAAGTCACTTTGGTGTAGGTGGCGAGCATACCAGGCAATGAAGTTGCAAACAAGCTCGCAAGAAGAGGCTCTGCAACTCAATTCACTGGACCGCCACCGGGTCTGGCGATAACTAAGACTGCAATACGTGGTGCAGTAACTCAGTGGATTACAAAAGCACACCAGGTACACTGGAACAACGTTGAAAGGCAGTTACACAGCAAACGAATGATGAAGCAGTCGTCCCAGCAGTTAGCAGCGGATGTGCTGGCTCTCAACCGAGTACAGCTTAGAACAGTAACGAGCTTGTTAACAGGACACGGCTGGCTAAGGGAATATCTGCATAGAATTGGAATCTTTAAACATGAACCTATCTGCAGATTGTGCAATGAGGAAGAGGAAACAGCCCACCACATTGTATTTGAATGCGCTGCATTGGTACAACGGAGACCGTTATTTTTGGAACGAACTAACCAATTCTACCGGAAAGAGATTTACCATACAGGCTATTAAACCTAGTAAAGGGGACAAACCTGTTTTTGTAAAGAAATTCACTAGGTACGGAATAATACAATATGCCTTAGGCCGCGGTGTTAAGGGGATGACGCAATACCTGATCCGTACCCAGTGTACAAATCAAATCAAATCAACCACTGATAATGCAGCTGTGTAATGCAATTAATAAGTAAATTATTAGCGCGATCAGATTCTTTTGGCGGTGTGTGATCGTTTTAATTCCCCTTATCAGCCTTATATCTACAAATTTATTTCTTATTTTCCGGTTAGATTGTTTTATGAATTGCCATTATTATTCTCATAATCTATTGAGAACAACCTCTTTATCAAAAGGTTCTTCAATCTTGGAATTAATGAAGAGTATGATGGGAAGTGTCTAAGATCATACCTTCCACTTGATTGATTGATGGATTGATTGATTACCATCAGAGAAGTCGTTTAACATCCCTAACACTGCGGCCTATTGTATTATTCTTACCGGGGCCTATTGTATTATTCTTACCTTGATTTCGTTTTACTCAAAGAAGTTAGTTTCCTTGATTAGATTTGGAAGCCTATTTGATAAATCTTTCTTCAACAGTAATTCCCATGCGCTTTGCGTAGCAAGCCTTCGTTGACTTAGTACTGAGCATTCGAAGAAAATATGAGAGGCTGTTTCTTGCTTCTCATTACAGAGGCAGCATAAGAGTTGATTTTTATATATCCCCATCTTGTACAAGTGATTCTTAGACATCCTTGCTCTGTTAATAGATACGCCACTGCCCTAAGTTGAGCCCTGTTTAATGCAAGTAACTCTGTAGTTGGTTGCAGTTACTTTTAAACTGAATTTTTCAGGGTGTATCTTGTTATCTCTCATATAAGAATTAGGTAAGATATCGTCGTTGTTAAAACTTTTACCTTTATTTTTATGGATATAACAACAAGCTTCTAAAATATATAATTCAAAAATAGTAAGAATATTCAAAGCAACGAAATGATTTCTACACGATGTTGTTGTGTCTCACCAGAACAGTTAGGTTTTGCAGACACTCCCATACTTCATCCCATTACTTCGAAGGCACTAATTGTAAGCTGGAGCATTGAAGGCTGCCTGACTGTCAGTGAAAATGCAATCGTTGTTTGAAATACCGTGATCTATTTCGCAGGTGCTTCACAACTTTTAGAATCCTAGCTGTTCTCTAATAGACACCAACGCCAACTTCTCGGATTCCTCCCTTCATCATTTCTCCTCATCGTTTCACATCCTAATTCAAGAAATCTTTGTAGTATTCGGTTTCTGATTACTGTTTCTATACTGGTGTTCTCCGATCCCTGGCGGATTCTCCAGTTAATATTTCTCAATATAAGGCTGCCATTATAGCCTACCTCATGATAAGACTATCAGGAGCGAGTAGGTCTCCATTGCAGCAGCTGGGGTGCTCTCGATAGCGCCAGGTCCACTTACTATTACCGGAATTTATTCGATTTTATATGTAGTTTTTGGGCTGCTTTTTCGCATAATAGGTTAAAATTGCCGTACAATAAATAGAAAAAGCAGAAAGTTGATTCCTATATTTAGGCCAATATTCACCATCTATTAGGCTGTACAAAATCTATTCACTGTTACTTAATACAGCTGCTTACTTCCAATGACTATAAAATTCGATGACACTAAATATCTTTTTCCATCCAATAGCGCGATGAATAAGATTAATAAATGTCAAAATGAACTTAATTGTAAAACGAGAGTGTCTTCGATAAAGGATATTTTAAATTCTCAGCATATTAATGGATTTATGGAACGCATATAACAGCAAGTGTATTCAGGCGATAATTAAATTGATTGGATACCATTAATCATTTGTACGAATATAATGAGGATATTTTAGTTACACCCTTCGGTTTAGATAAATCACTAATGGGGTACAATCGGACCGATTTGTAGTTTTAATTCGTTCGTCTGCAGTTCGTGGTTTGTTCACAAACGCCTAGTCATTCTAGATTAATATCATGATGTGAAACTCCTGTATATAACAGACCGAACACGCGGTGAGGGTATCTAAGAACGAATGTGTTTCACACACAAATTAATCTTAACGGTTTGATGAACAAATTCGTTAGTGAGTATGATGAATGTATTTGTAAGCTCAATATGACAACGGCGGTGGTCTCCATCAACTATTTATCCGTAATAACGTAGACACTGCTGTAGATCCCTCAATAATCGTTACATACATATATCTTCGAAATCAAGAGGGTTTTCTGCATTATATTATTTGAAGCAAACAAACAATTGAACGTTGATAAGAATAATTAGTGTAGCTCAATTTCAGAGAAATGCACTCCCGTTCTTATAGAATTGTTGGATTAATAGTTAGATACCTATGACACGTAAAACAATAATTTTTTCTTGGTTTTAACAGGTGTAGCTGCCATAAGCTTTCAGGTAGTCGATAAACTGTTAATACCTGTATATGCATAGTATAAAATATATAGTTTTGGCGCCAGTTGCTGTACACAAAAGATAAAACATTATTTTGACTTTTATTTTTGTTCACCTGTAAAATTATCTAAAATTAATAAGGCGAGGAGAATTTCTATAATATATTAGGTAGTAATTATGTTAATTGGGGATATAAATGAATTTCAAGTTGAATAAAAACCTGAAAAACAGATACACACACATCCATGCCTTTTTTGTCGTTAATGTTGTTAAAAAAGACCCAAAAATAACTGCAAATGTTTTCAATTATTCCAATAAATCTATGCTGCCATTCAAAAATCAAGTAAAGTTTTAGGCTGCTCGGAGCATGCAATATACGTATAATACAAACCAGGAGCAACAAACTGGATCATTATTGAAACCAAAACAGGGCATACAAGTAAATGACCAATGACATACACATGATTAGAACACGTAAGAACATATTCGACATAAGTCATAGTCGCATAGTTCTTTTATACAAAATATGGATCCTATATATATTAAATGCAAATACTTGATGTTGTCTATGCTGATGATGATCTGCCTGACTTCAGCGAGCAACTTGCAAAGAGCAAGACTGTTACACACCATGTGTTTTGAATTCAAAAAAGTAAGATGGAAAAGCATACTCATAGAAAGAGAGGACATTATTCGGTGGAGCCATAAACACCTACGAGAGGTCAAGAAATTTACAAAAGAAAGTACAATGTACTTCTTACTTTTGGCGTGTAAAAATATTGAAAAGGAAATGTGGATAGAAGATAATCTGCAAGACAACATTGAAAAATTTATTAGTCGTGCAACAAATTCATCTTTGGAAGAACAAACCGATTCTTCCACTGATTGGATAATTATCTAATCAGTCGAGGACAGGACACTTGTGTGTGTGTAATTGATATTCCTTTTCTAAATATTATTGTATTATATAAGTATTAGTATAATTTCAGCTATTTTTGCAACTGTAGTTGGTTAAGGATTATATCGTTTCTTAATTTAATAAATTGTATTTATAGCCCTATAAATAAACGTTCCAAAATATAAATAACACTAATAATGAGTAAAAATTAATAAAATTATGCGTTTCTTCACTGATTCCTAAAAAATAATTATGTATATGTATGTGCAAAATGTTTTCGATTGCAAACATTCGTTAATAAGTATCTGTTGTGTGATTTTTACATGCATTTTAGAATACGAGCCAACTTTTTACTAAGAACTCCGCATGAAATGTAAATGAAGGTTATAATTTGATCTTCTGAAAAGTCAAATAATTAACCGGAAATACCAAAATACAGGTGGATTGAACGATTTGGCAACCGTCTATCGAATTCCCATAAGACTGCATGTACTGCATACCGATGTTGAGACGATCTATAAGTATGGATATGGATCTTTTAAAATCATGGGCACAATTATATTCCATTCTCATATAAAGGTTAACAAACATCTGATTCGAGTATCATAAGCTGTTGGGAAATAATTAACAGCGCAATATTACTGATGGCGAGATAATACTGTAATAAGGCTTAAAAAAGCACCTTTACATTTACTATATCCACAATAAGAACTACAGCGACACTTTAGTTGCACTCATGAACTTGGAATGGAACTTTCAGTAGCTGGCATGTCTAGAAGACGTGTAAGTTGAACCTTCTACATCTCGAAGAAGAGATAGCATTCCATGTTTAAGCAATAGAAGTATGTAGGTCGCTGTTTTGGCTGCTATTTTGATGCAAAGATCATACGAATAGTGCCTTATGTTCAGATAATTAAAAATGGTCGAGCCTACCTCATTTTACACCCAACATTGTTATTTTCTAATATTGATAGCTAATTAATTAAATAAATATTAGTTAGACATAAGCGACTTACTGCTATCGCTCACATGTTCAGCTCTAGTATATGCTGATGATCTGAAGATTTATATAAAGATTTTATCCGATGCAGAGGTGCGACTTCGTCAAATGCAACATATTCTCCAAGTCACTGCTTCTTCTTCGATAAAACTAGGTTTTGTAATGCGTAACTACCTACTACTTTAATGATTCAGCGATCCTTAAAGAACTGTACTTGCCTTTGTCGTATCTGGCTTAGACCATTATATGGACACCATAACGTTGATAAACTTATTTAAACTTGTTTTGTTATAATCTATGCATAAAATCTTGTGTGCATATACATACTTTGAATTCTCTTATACAGAATATTGTCCTGTAATTGAGCCCTCTTGGGCAATAAATTTTATTATTATTATTAATATTAATATTATTATTATTATGAAACCGTCAATTTAGTTTAGTATTTGTAGTTTATCGATAGTAGTTTCTATGTGCATTTAATTATGAAATCGATGCTAATGTGCGCTTTAAAAAAGTCATAGACAATAGACGATTTCTTTGATGTATGCGTGAGAATGGATTTCCATTGAATTTTAAATGTGTGTGGTCATGAAGGTGAGAGCCGTGAGAATGAGTAATAATTGCTTCCTAGCGTACGGGAAAATAATACAAGCGCATTAACTTAAACATTGTACTCAGTCCAAGATTCATAAAACAACAAACTATTAGGCAACAATATACAAATAGTTACTTATTTACTATAATTGCTTACTTTTATAATGTCGACGTCATAGATCACCTGCAAAGTTCAATTGAGGAAGAGGAAAGTGTTGGAAGATTTGCGACTACTATTACGTCTATTGGAATCTTTGGCCTATGTAAAAGAACGCTTACTGCAAAAATATCAGGTTAGGTCGTTGGGATTATTGTTGTATTTATTTGTAAAATATTTTTACTTGTTGACAAGCATAACTAATTATTACATCTGAACAAGAATCCTTCCTAAAATAATAAAAGAAGCAATGTTGTGAAGAAGGTGTGATATTTTGATTTTGTATTTATCATTACTACTGCTGTATTGGATGTGAAAATCTATTGAATACTAAATGAATTTATAAACGCCAGTAAATATCTATACACTCTGCCATTATTTAGGATATTGTCTGCAATTTCAATCGAAATCACGTTTCCATGTACCATATTGGCGTTAAAAAAGTCTCGGCTACACATGTAAATATCTGTAATATGTGGAAATCGCTAAACAGATACCTGTGACTGTATATATTCTTCTGTGGTTCCCAGCATCTTATTGTTTCTCTTTCTATTCGGCAACATTTCTCAGCAAGTTCTGCTAACGCAATTCAATTGGTCCTCAGTTGGCCATCATTCCCGTATTTGCCTATCTTCCTATTTAATAAACACCGTATTCATACATTGAACTGCCTGGTTGATTCTATAATTGTATTTAAATGCACTGTTAACCCGCACATTCGCTCGAATACTCGGAGCACCTGAGTGGTCGAACGGCAGCGCAGCATTGAATTGCACCCACGGGAAATCAGCCGATCGGAAACTGGTAACATAGAGTAACAACCTAACGGACAATTGTGCAATTAAACAAACGATCTCTGACGTTTTAGAAAAAA
>SMLS01046893.1:0-13519 GCA_004785975.1 Popillia japonica | reverse complement strand
TGAATATAGAAGGAACAGTAAACATTTTCAAACCGAAGATTGCAAAAGAAGCAAACTTTTAAATAGATTACCACGAAATTTGAAAAACAAAATGGTAGGTCTTTTTATTTCTGCAAATATTATCTTCTTATTGACATTTGTCAAAGCATATGTTATTATTAGTATTTCGCAATGATTATACATTGCAGCAGACCAGCACATGTTGTGCATTTTACAGAAGAACATGCGGAACGACGTATGGTTTTCGCAATACAAAATTTGTATTTTGATTGGACCGACGTAGTTTTTTCGGACGAAAAAACATTTCGGTCTGATCAAAATAGCAAAACATTACTCTATCGGCGAGTCAGAACACGTTATGACAGGGATTACGTTGTACAAAGTAAAGCAAGTGGAAGAGTAACAGCAACATACTGGGCATGGATGAGCAGCCATGACCCAGGGGATTTTATGCCCACTGCGCCACTCTATATAAATTTGTTAGAAGAGCACATTCTTCCACTTGCATACGCTAATGGAGGACATATTGTATTAGTCCAGGACAACAGCCCCATCCATACGGCAAGAATAGTGCAGCAATGGTTCGCAGAACATCAGGAAGTGATTATTTTGAATTGGCCATCTAAGTCGCCCGATTTAAATCCCATAGAAAATGTTTGGGGACATATGATGCAAATTTGGGATGATAATGTTGGTAACAGAAACTTACAAAGCGGTAATGCATAGCGCCAACAATGCCAAGAGGTATGGGAGCAAATCCCACCTCATCAACTTAGTAGCTTCGATGCCGAGAAGATTAGAAGAGGTAATTAGTCGTGGCGGTTATTACACGAAATATTAATTTCATTTGTTTTATTGGTTTCATGTTTTAAATATTTGTTTCTTATTTTATATTTTGTGCGAATTTTATATTTATTTTTGATATTTGCTTTTATTTAATTTAAATATTTGTACATAATTTTAATATTTAATTTTTGTTTCTGAATATTTTTTCGAGAATATATTTAATAGTTTCTTTTGTCTGTTTTTTAATCTAATAGAAACTTTTTGTTTTTTTATTGTCCTTCATTTTCTTTAGAAATTCTGTCCTTCATTATAGTACTTCAGCATAGTAATTTCCAGCAGAAAATAATACGTTTTATTAATATATTTATTTTTCTTAACTTTATAAAAAAATACATTCACTATTCAATTAAAATTTTAAACAGATCTCAAACAGAAATATTCATATTTCTGAAATTTCAAAGTATAATCGTTAAATTAAAAATATAGTTTCCTAAAAATTGAAAATAAAACTATAAATAACACTATAATATAATATTACCACGAAAGACAATATAGAAAATCAAACTATTTTATACGTGCATGACGTAAACTTCCTTACTTGGGTACGTTATTTTATTACCTGCCTAAGGATTATCGTTATATTTATCTACAGTCGTCCAGACTAATAGTCGGCAAGGGATAAATCTCCCCCTGCTCGTCCTAGAATGGGTGCTTCATTTCTTTTTGGGCAGATAGTACATACATGTACAGTCATGGACAGATAGAATGTCCGGGTGTACGGAGTGCAAGCTGCGCTCCTGATACAATTCGCTTGACGGCACAATCGATATTGTATCAAGAGCGCAACATGCACTCCGTATACCCGGACATTCTATCTGTCCATGATGTACACCCACTGACTTTAGTTATGTCCAGTATCTAGCGGTACAACTTGCGCTCCTGTCACCATGTTCGTTTTATCTTAAAGGGAATAGTGACAGAACCGCAGGTTGTACCGCTAGAGACCGGGCATAACTAGAGTCCGTGGGTGTATAGGGTTTTCCAATAATAACGATATGGTTTTAAAATGAATTAAAATAGAAATAATTTCAGATATAACCACACTTTTTATACATATTAAAGTCTAATGAATAACGTTTATGTTTTGAATAGCAGTTCGTTTAAATGTCCACATCGGCTTTGTGTACACGAGGTAATTCGACGAATCCAATTTTCAACGACTTTGTGCAATAAACCGTGTGTAATCTCACGAATGCAGCGTTCAATGTTCAATCTCAAGCATCAAGTGTTTGTGGCCTGTTTGCATAAACCTTAGATTTTAAATAACACCACAAAAAGTAATCTAAAGGAGACAAACCGCAGCTTTTTGGAAGCCTAAGAACAGTTGAATTACTTGAAATTATCTTTTCTCCAAGCTTTTCTTGCAGTATGACGATAGTTTCATGATCAGTGTGTCATGTAGCGCCGTCTTGCTGGAACCACATATCTTCTACATCAAGCGTATCCAAATTTGTCAACATCTGTCGGTATCGTTTACCATTCACTGTAACTGAATCTCCAACCTCATTTTGGAAAAAAAATGGTCCAACAATACCACCGTACCATAAACCACACCATACAGTTACATTCAGGGGATTCAAAGGCTTCTCGTGAATCTGTTGTGGATTCCTTTCACACCAAAAATGGCAATTAAGCTTATTTACGTAACCACTTAACCAAAAATGAGCTTCATCTGAAAAGATATTTCTTTCCACAAAATTGCGATCCCTTTGAAGTCGTTCTAAACTCCAAGCAGCAAATTCGCGGCGCCGACGATGGTCCAGTGGGTTAAGTTCCTGGGTCAAAACAATCTTATACCTACGGGTGTAAATTGAAATCTTTTTGCAAAATTCGCCAATTTTTGGACAATAATCAAACTTCCTTGGAGCGAGTATTTAGCCATAATCATGCCATAATAAATTGTAAGGCGAGTTTATAGCTATCCGTTCGTACGTTTGCGTTTGTACGTTGACCGCACGTTATTTTTATGTGCTTCACAGTCTATCCGCTAACGGATAAAGTTGACCGACGTTGAACTTTGTACGCGTCCGTTGGCGTCCGTTTATGAAAAAAGTGAGGTTAGACTTATCCCAACAAAATGGTTAGTACAGGAAATTGATCTGTCCACTGTCAATAAACGTCCGTTACTGACGCAACGCTATGAACCGCAAAAAAATGTTCATCCGTCAACGTATCAACGCAAACGTACAAACGGATAGCTATGAACTAGTTTTTAGAGTTTAAGGAATGTAAATGACAACTAGTGACAGGTATAACTTTATTACCATGGTTACTGCATCATTATAAAATCATATCATTTTTATTACTTTGAACATATTTAAATTAAAATTATGAAAATTTGTATCAATCTTTCGAATCTCAATAAATGCAATTTGTCCCTCGTACCATCTACAACGTATATCATTCCCAAGAGGCAAAATTACATACACTGGAAATGGAGTCGAAATTGCCTACTAATCATACCGAATGTATTTCCTCCAAGACACATAAAGTAGACGCCGCACCATAACTTCTCTGTTTAGAGGTAGGTAACATGTTTGACAGCGGAACGCGAAACGAAAAGTTCGGTAACCTAGGAACACCAAAATCAAAATATCTGTTTTGAAGAGAAAATATTTACTTGGCACTTATTATGAAAATCTTTTAAAACGAATCGGCAAATACATACTGTGCAGTTAAGTTGGTTAAGTTTTTATGAAGACTGAATACTCAACCGTCTCACCTCGCATTATCGGATATTTGTCCGTCTCTATTTGAAGTGGAAAGTATTTTAAAAGTACGTCTGATACCAGGCACAAACATACAGTTCGAACTCCACAAATGGAAGAAATTGTGTTGAATGAAATTGGGGAACGTTCTACTACCAGTACATACTAGAAAAACTTTCTTCCCTTTAAATATAATTTTGTTTCAAAGATATTGAACAATTAACTGTTGTATCGGTATCACATACATGAAATATAGAAATATACTCTCTCAGGAGTATGTTATAAGTACAAATGTAATGAACAATCCCGTGAGAGGGAGCCAGGAAGTAAGACAGATAGTAGTAGAGAATATAAAAAAAATAATGTTTGTAGTGTAACATTGTTCTGTTAAATAATAAATAAAATATTCAAGTTTAGTCGTTGTTGTCATTAGTAGACATATAACAATTTTCCATAAAAATTGAAAGAAAATCGCACTAAATCTTTACTTTTTGTATAAACTATTCTACACAGACGAGGCTAATTTCTGCAAATATATTATTATTAATTTTCATAACAATCGCGCATAGACGAAGAAAAGCCACACAAAACATTGAAAACCCGTTATCAGCCTCCATTTTCGGTTAATGTGTGAGCAGGATTTGTTGGAAATCACATTATAATTCCATATTTTTTGTAGAGATTCCCATTCTTTGAAGAGAAGGTATATCACTACTATTACAAGAAGTCATGATGCAACTACGATTACAAATGTATTTCATGCACGATGGTGCTTGAGCATCTGTTAATTTAGTTGCCTGTGAGGTTTTGGACAATACATAGTCCACAAGCATGGACTCCACAATCTCCAAACCTAAAATCTTTCTTTGTTCTTGCCTTGTTATAAGTCACTAGTTTACACAATTTTCATTGGAAATGAGACGAGTTGAGAAATCGTATTATTGCAGCATTTGAGTCAATGTGATGAAGGACAATTTTTACATTAGTGTTGTTGTATTAGTACGTTTTATTGTCTGAATTTTTAATTATAGTTAAACATTCTGCAACTTTAGAACTAAGAAATGCATCCATATATGTATACAGGGTGTCCAAAGTTATCGGTGCACTATTGCTATCTTAGTTATTTCTGTAGCTACGATTTTAGTTAAATGAGCAAATTTTTAGTGTTTTTAACGCTGATTACTACGGAGTTCTTGAACAAACAATTGAATAACGCATTCGCGAGAAATGTCGGAATTTATAATTTTTTTAAATGGAACCCCTGTATTATTTGTTCATATTTTTGATCAAGACCAAAGAATATCATTAAAGTTATCTGGACGTTCATTACAAAAGTTTCTCAACCAATTACAGAAAACTAATCTTCTTTCTGTATCGCCGGGAAGTAAAGCCTGAACTTTGTGATTCTTATACGGACGCAACTGTTTTTTTACATGGAATGCACTGTACTCTTTTGCAAATCTAATTCGTATGGATTTTTCTGGATTGATTTCAAAAAAACCCAACACGCCGAAACGCATTTTTCGAAATGCATTGAACACCACTGTAAAGTCTTCGAACATTATTCGAGTTAGGCAAAATTTTGTAATACAAAAGGAAAATTATTTGATTATTGTGTTTATTGATTTTATTCAACTGTTAACGTAATATTTTATTATGATTTTCCATCACCTACATAGAATTATATGTTAATATATTTTTTAAATTTTGAACGTTTCTCATTTGTTTATTTTTACCTTAAAAATAGTTATGTACTGAACATTTTTTGTTCAAAATATTATGATGATTAAAAATATGTACAAGTAATGCAGGGGTCCCATTTAAAAAAATTATAAATTTCGAAATTTCTCGTGAATGCGTTATTCAATTGTTTGTTCAAGAACTCCATAGTAATCAGCATTAACAACACTAAACATTTGCTCATTTAACTAAAACCGTAGCTACAGAAATAACTAAGATAGCAATAGTGCACCGATAACTTTGGACACGGTGTATACAGTGTGGTCATAAAGTTTGGAACCAAGCTTATAACCGCATTATTTTGCATTTTGAAGAAAAACGCTCGGACAGGTAAATTTTCTTTTTTAAAACGCCATCTTTTGACATACATTTTTTTTCTATGACGTCATTGGTTTTTAGAGAGATGACGTTATCAACCCTTTTTTTAAATGGCAACCATATTATTTTTTTATCGTTTTTGGTAGATCTCTATATCCTCCAAATAGTGATATAAAACAATTGGTATGTTGCATCACATTTTTTTTTAAATAATATAAATTTAGAAAAAAAAATAAATTTTTATTTTTGTACAAAATTAAAATTACCTACATCTATCCTACATCTTAAAGTTGTGTTAAGTTAAATTAAATTTAAGCTTAATTATTACCTACTGCAAAATCTTTTCGGTATGACCACCACCACCATTTATACACGCATTTAACCGTTTAGTTAAGGATAGTCTGCCTTTAGAAAATGTGGAAGGATTGTTTCGTATTGAATTGGCTGCATCTTGAATTCTATTCCATAGCTCGTCTCGTGTATTTATAATTCGAGCATAAACCATTGCTTTCATGTAACCCTACACATAAAAATCAAGTGGGTTAAAATCGGGACTGCGAGGTGGCCACTGAAATTCACTACCACGTCCAGTCCAACGGTGAGGGAATGTTTCATTCAGATGATCGCGCACAGCAAGTGAAAAATGTGGAGGAGCACTGTCTTGCATAAACCACATATTTCTTCTTAGTTGTAACGGAAGATCTCCCAAGAGGACGACTAAGTCATTACTTAAAAAATTTAAATATGACTCTCCATTTAAGTTAGGAGGTAATTCAATTGGACCCAGTAATGTATTGCCTATTACACCGCACCACACATTTATTTTAAACTCGTGCTGGAAATGTCTATCTTTCTTTAAACGAGGGTTTTCGGTTTCCCAAGCATGACTATTTCGCCAATTAAAAACTCCGCGTCTGGTAAACGTTGCTTCATCCGTGAAAAGAATATTATTCGGGAATGTTGGATTATGATTCAATTTTCCCTTTTGCCACTGACAAAATTCAACTCTGGTACGATAATCTCTGGGAAGTAAATTTTGGATAGATATAAAATGATAGGGATATAAATTTTCCTTGTGCAAAATTCTAATCACTGACGGTTGGCTTATTCCAGTAGCTGTAGACAATCGACGAGTGCTTATTTCCGAATTTTGCGCAACTCTTACCAAAATTTCATCTTCTTGCTACGGGGTAATAATTTTGGGACGCCCTGTATGATATTTTGTACGAAATGAGCCTGTTTCACCCAATCGATTATAAATATTTTGAAATATCTTACGGTTTGGCGGCCTTCTGTTTGGGTACATTTCACGATATTTTCTGGATGCTACTTGCCCAGAAAAACGTTCTTGTGCGTAAACGCAAATCATGTCTCTCATTTCTTGGTTTGAAAAGTGTCTCGGCATTTTTACTTAAGAATGAATCAATTTACCTAACAATAAAATGTTTTAAACTCTTCAATAAGCGTCAAAGCTTTACTACAATCGTTGTTACTGTCAGTATTCCATGGCATGCTTGTGTCCTAAGAGTTTAATGGTATGTATTATGTATCCACTACTAAAATTTTATTGTGAGCTTCCTACACTTAAATACATAGAAGAACTTTTACGGTAATTATTGGTTTTCTCAATTACTTGTTACATAAAAATAAATAAATTTTGTTTTATTACCTACTTTCTAATTTTTATGTCATTTATTCCTAATAGCATTTTAAAAAAAAATAATTTTTTGGTTGTCTAATGTTACGAAGCATTCCATACACTATTTTTACATTCTGTCGTCATAGCAGAGCCTATAATGTATGTATAATATTAATTTTCTGAATAGTTTCTACATAAATTTCATCAATTAGTTGGAAGTTTGCAGTTAAATGAAACGAAGACCGTGTAGTGAATTAGTAAAATTCAAATATCTCGAAAGTCGTCAATATTTGGGATATCGAAGAAGTATACCTTTTTGCTACAAAAATGATGGGGCTATCTAAATTAAATAAGTAAGTTGTAAAATAATGAGCGAAAAAAAATTGTTAGCTTTCTTCATCTAATTCATATGGTGCATGTGGCGACATTTACGAGTTAACTTAAATCCTCTCACATATTCTTGTTTGCCCTTGCAAAAACTAGTTCATACCCAATTTTCAAGTCATTATCTAGAAAAATAGCTGATCTATTAACAAAAATCTATTTTATTTTTTTCGCTTTAATACCATGTATCTCAATAAGGAGCAGACTTAGACCCATTGTTGTTAATGAAAATATTATTATTTTGGACTTCTAAACGTGTACTAACAATTTGGCCCATTGCTTATAAATCACCCTGTATATGTACATACATATACGTATGCATTAAATATGCGGTTAAGTGCCTTATAAAGAGGCTTTGACATAATTAAAGGATCGATGCTAGTAGATGACACACAAGGAATTGTTACACATATTCCATGTTCATACAGAAGCGATAGCTTACCGGGTCAAGTAATATATAATGTTGATTGTGTTTCTTTGTTATTGTATTGTGTTACAGAGTGGCTCTAAATGGTATTAAGCAATTATTTACACCTGCTACATATACTTAGAGAATTTGCGAAACAGTAACCAGGAGATATTGTACCTACAGCTGTTTTAGTTTCAATTGTGGTTTTTGTTTCCTGTGCCATTTTTTGCTTTTTTAAAATGCTTTTAATGAAGTTTGGCAATATTTTGTATAAGTGTGCAACTGCACTAGGAAGCATATTCATAATGGAATATAAGTTACCCTCATATAACCTTTATTTGAAATATCTTCTATAAGGAGTAATAAGTCGGATATAAGCAAGATTGGCGTACCTGCGTTTTAATGATGAAACCGTATAATTACAAAATTGATTAACAATGTTCTTGCTTTTAATATTTAAAGTGCGTATAATTCTGTGCCATGCTCTTTACACTCTCTTTTTATTATGTAACCTTTGTCGGTCATTATAGTAATAGTTTCATTAACAATTTTCTCCTATCTGAAGGTTTACTGCATATATTGCATTGGCCATAATAAAACTTATCTACCAAGAATACTCCAGTCATAATATTAATTGTTTGCATTCCTTTATAATGCGCATAAAATCGTATTCTGCAGCACAAACACTTTGATCATCGTATTGGAATTTCTATACAATCTATGATGAACTCTATGTGAATTCAGTAATATTCAGTTATACATATTCCTTAAGATTTTCTCTTAAAGGAAAATAAATTGTAGCTACTAATGTGTTGACGTTAACATTTTAAGCAGTTTTTATACTTTCTGCATTTTTTCTACTCTAGAATTATGACTGACACTTATCAACACTTATAGATAAGATGCTTGACAGATAACAGACAGATAGTACATATTTCAGTTCCTTCACACCACCCTTTAGTCACTTATCTATGGTATCTTAGTAGGCCTTCCATTTGGTAACATCGTGTTTTAGTAGTGCTTATAGCCCAAGGTCCGTGTATTGGAAGGTTACCTCGTAACTTTTTAACCAATCAAAGAAAGGGCACGAACGCGTCATCATGTATGCTCTTTTTAAGAAGTAAGAAGCTATCAAACCACAAAACTGTTTATTACATACATATATGCACTATTTATACTTTTTAAAAAGAGCACACATGATGACGCGTTCGCGCCCTTTCTTTGGATTGGTTAGAAATGTTACGAGGTACTTTTAACCTTATACAGGCTCATTCAAATTAAGTGCGCACCATTGCTATCTCCGTTATTATTGATTCTAAAAGAAAGTAGGTTAAATTAGCAAAGTATTAGTGTTTTTAACCCTCATTAACATGCAGTTCACGAAAAAACAATTCAATAACGCATTCTCGAGACATTTCAAAATTTACATTTTTTTTAAATGGCGCACCTGTCTATTTTTAAAAATTCTGTATGCTAACTTTATTTGTAATATAAAAGTTTCCATACACTATTGTCCTAAAAAGACTAATAAAGTAGATATAGCAGTTTCCATTTCGTTATAAATGTTGTCATTAATC
This sequence comes from Popillia japonica, assembly GCA_004785975.1. NCBI lineage: Eukaryota > Metazoa > Arthropoda > Insecta > Coleoptera > Scarabaeidae > Popillia > Popillia japonica. The sequence goes on along the minus strand of SMLS01046893.1, from coordinate 3,898 downwards.
GGCTAACTTTTGACAAAACGGATACATATGTTGTGTTTAATGTTTATTTTAACATATTACAGATTAAAATTTAAATTAAACAAAAGAAAGGACATATATAATTTATAAATAATACTGAAAGGTGTCACTTTCCTGCTCAATACGTTTTCCTGCTCGCTTCAGTACACTCTAGGTGACTTTTGTGATAGTCCTTCCATCCAATTGGTGAAAAATTGCCTTGTATTGCAATTTGAGCACATTGTCGTATTACCTCTTGTTTCCAAAGAATAAAGTCTAAAAGTGACAGGTCAGGGGCGCGTGCTTGCCATTGAATTGGACCATTTGCACTACTCCATTTTTTGGTAAAGACTAGCACAAGATGCACTAGATGATAGTTGTGTACAGGAGCACCGTCTTGCTGAAAGTATAAATTTTGGCGCATCAGGTAATCGGCGTTATTAGGAAATCATCTAAAACATGACGAATAAATTCCAGATATCTGTTTCTGTCAATGTACCTACCGTTGTAGAACACTGAACCAACGCCTACCCAACCAATTAATCCCCTCCAAACGTTAAAACTAACTTGCGTAGCATGTGGACGTACTATTAATAAATCTTCCTGGACCAGTACTGATTATTTTCTTATTAAACATGCCACTAAAATGCGTGAAAAAATTGTTTCAGCACTCCATAAAATACACTGTGCTCCATTCAAATTTTCATCACAAAAATTAATTAACCATCGACAGAAAGCTAATCTCCTGGCTGTAATGTTTGAGAGATTCTGAATTTAAAGGGAATATACCTACTTATACTTTCTCAAAATTCTTTGAACTGATGAGTAACTTAATCCCAATTTTTTAATAGCATCTTTAATGGAAAATTCGCGATAAGCTGCAAAATATGCCAACACTGTACTTTTTACTTGTTCGTTGACGATGATATTTTTCTTTGTTGGTTCTAAATAAAGTATCATGTAGCCCACTAATTGTAAAGTTTTCGAAAGTAACGTCGATCTGGTTGCTGTTGTATAGATTAGTGTTCAGTATAATATTCGCAAGCCCTTATTGAGTTTTTACGTCATACAATGTATGCTTCCCACATATCGCATTTCTCCAAATGAGGAAATACCATAGTGAAATATTCTCAAACATAAACCAAAAGTAAACCCAAACTGTTCCGGAAAATGAATATAAAACTAATGAACACAACACAAAATCAAGAAAACGGGCATACTATTTTGTTCTGTTTCAAGTGAAAGAAGCCTACTTACAGAATAAAAGTGTACCATTGACATCGACTAAAATCCACCATAACTACTTTGTTATTCGTTTTAGGACAATAGTGTATTAAACCTTTTATATTGCCAAGGTTTGCATTCAGAATTTTTAAAAATATACAGGGTGTTTTATTTAAAAAAATTGTAAACTTTGAAATTTTTCGAAAATGCTTTATTCAATTGTTTCTTCGTAAACTGCATATTAATTAGGGTTAAAAACACTAATACTTTGCTAATTTAACCTACTTTCTAGAATCAATAATAACGGAGATAGCAATGGTGCACACTTAATTTGAATCAGTTACACAACGCTGATCTGTGATTTAGACACAGATTTGCAGGTATATAAAAACAAGATGGATAGTGGCTGTTGGTATGCAGACAATTTGGTTTGCATTGCTACAAAAATAGTTTAATTATTATGACAAAAGAATAAGTTATTGATAGAATAGTTGAGGCAACACAAACCTGCAAAAGAACGTGGGACTTATTTGGCTGTAGTCAGGTTTATGATAATGTATAATAATAATAATAATTCATGCCTTAGCATCCCCCAACAGCTTGCGCCAATTACAGGGGGCATCGGCTGACCATGAGTTATTATTACGCCTGCGGCTGTAGACCGACTTAAGATGTTATCTTTCCGCATTTGCCGTGGAATTTGGGAAACTACAGAAAACCAAATTCAGAAAGAAGGCACCGGATTCGAACCCGGTACCCCCAGACTGTGAAGCGAGGGCGCTAGGCACTGCGCCACGCAGCCGGTATCCCTTACTTCCATGGTCTTGAAGTCTTGCTGCGAAAGTGTACCAGTTTGTATGCGTGGACATTACAGGTGCAACTCAGAATTACCCAAATGTTACGCGATCTCACTCCTCTGAAGCTACAGATCATAAACTTCAACGAAGTTGACATACTTATGCCAAACATTTGTTAACAAAATACCCGCTATTTATCTATTAAATATCGTTTATCGGGCGCTTGAAGTGCTAGGTACGTTATCCAATAGAGAAAGCTTACCTAGACGAGAGAAAAATCATTTCTTATGGTTAGCTGTATATCTAACAAATGTTTGTGTTAAGAAATTATCCTGAACTGAAGAAATGGGGCTTTAATTCAGTAAAATATCTTTTTGTTGGTTGGTTATGTCAGATGAATAATATTTAGATTCGAAAGCACTAAATTCCTTTTATGATTTTATTTTTGAAAGTTCATATTCAGACTATTAGATTTACATTCTATTTGTTCTAAGATCATTTCTTATGATCTGTGTGTTAGCTTGTGTTTTGACAATATTGGTTGCATTCTTTCAATTCTTTTTAATAAACTATTCGCTCATTCATAAGCTATAAAAAACAATAAATGGTAGAAGTTTTCATTCCTGTTAGTTCCACGTTGTACTTACACTAGAGAGGCTCTTCCAATTTTATCGTAGTATACTTTCTACATGTTCTTTAATACTGCTTTGGTAACAAATAACTTAATGTGGATTATTTTCTCATATTGTTACAATTCTCTACCATATAATCAATCTAATACCGGTTTCAAATAAATCACAATCTTTCAAACGTATGTATTAAATGATGCAAAAAATCTAACATACATATACCTATAGTTTAGTTTATTCTAACAAAACAGTATTTGTTTAAGGAGCTTTCTGTATGTATATCTTAGACAATACTGCCTCAATGAAATAATTTAATATTAGTTTCTGCAGCAAAGTTTTAATTGTGTAAGTAGACCGCCATCACAGCTGGTCCTATGCTGTTGATAAGAAACTCGATTATTAACAGTATTCTAGTCGGCTAAGCTTTGCTGAAACTTTCCACCCGTACCGCAATGTAGCGTCTTGCGGATGTTAGCGAGGTCCGCCACTGGATGGTGGAAGTGTGGTGTTTCTGTTTGAATTCTAAAGTTCGCCAATTTACGATCCAATCAAATTAAATCGAAACACGTCCTACTTCTGAATATGTTTAATTAATTATCTCGTCGTAATCAATATCTCCCTCTGTGCCAGTGCGAGTTATGTAGGTATGGAAACCGGTCGCCTCGCTCTGCTGGGATTTTTATAAATTTATTGGATTGAATGCGAACGTGTAAACCTAAATGTGGCAATTTATAACGATGAATATTAAATGTGAACGTTAATTAAACCGGAGTATATATACCAAGGGAAAAAATAACGACATTCCGAGTGCTTATTTAGGTGCTTTTTTTGTTCTTTCTTTCGCGCTTTTGAAAAATTATCGTCAGCTTTAAATGTCGTTTTAAGGTAGATAAGTGACACAAGTCGGTTAATTAATAAAAGTGTTCAACTGCACCGATATTATTTGCTAATCAGCGGTGTTATGGGTGTGATTCAAATGTTCAACTTCGCTTTCTTCTTATTTGTGTAATTTCCTAGTAAACAGGCTGTTATAAAATTATTCACATATGTCGAGATGAAAACCAAATTAATGTTCTTTTAAAATGTAATGAAATATACTAGCTGTCGATTTGGTTTAATCGCGTAGTGAGAACTAATTCGTCTCATAAGACATATTAGGTACTACTAAACAGACTTCTGCTATTTTAGGGAAACATAGAGGATATATGAAAGGTGTTGTGTATCGTAATAGGCCAGCAACGTTAGATTAAC
>ML215906.1:0-10400 GCA_004785975.1 Popillia japonica | reverse complement strand
ATTGTGTAAAATTTGGGAAATGAGTTACTACAGAGTATTCACATTGAATATATAGTCAGCCAAGGAATCAAGCACACGAAGAAAGTAACTTGCAATCCCATACATTCAGCACCCAAACACTCGCTCAACTCAAGAAACGAAACGACCTTACCCAACATGAATGCTTTACAACAATCGTTGACAATATTTGAAGAAAAATAACAACACAGCATTCATATTGAGTAGTTGGTTAGTTGATAACAAAATATCAACTAACCCTATAACGATTGCACGCATTTGTGCGGGAAATTTTGAAGTTAGAAATAATTCAAAAATTGAAGCCTTACGGACAGCAATTAAAAATTGCGTGTTCGCATAACGGGAATAATATAGATAGAAGAAAATTAAACGTGAAAGCCGCACAGATAGAAATACAACAGCGGAAAATACTGTTGTTAGAAAATGAACCCCATGGACAGCGATACGTCCGTCCGCAATAACGGCACGTACCGAAGTGACACTAATAATAAACAAACTACGATGTCGAAGGACATACGTGAAGTGACTTAATGACTTTGCAATTACATTGTTATTAAACAAATAATAAAAAGGACTGTGTAAACAGTAAGTGCATATACAGGGCAGTACATTATCTAGTATACAGGGTGGTATAATTAGGTTGTTGTACATATACCCGGGCTATTTTCGATTAGGTCCTCTTATTAAAAAACAAGGTATAGGAAAGTTTTGATTCCTAACCTATTTATGTATTTAATTTATTAGTAGGCAGTTGTTGCCAACTGCAAATAAATTGAATTTTATAATTGAGTATGCCGAGTTTCAAGTGAAATAGGTTAGGTATTGGAAGCATATACATACGTATGAGGTCTGACAATTAAGAACCCGGAATTTTTAGTAACATGTATATTTGATATTAAAAACTTAAAAATTGTGGTAATCGCAAGTAGTTGTCTCCTGTCATTTGTAACGCTGTCATTACGTGTTTTGTGTCTAACTTCATTCGGTAAACAAAATTCCAAAATTTATGCAGGAATTGCCCATCTCTATCACCTTCGGGAAAAACGGGGCTTTTATTGACAATCAATACGATAAAATCCGAACAAACATCCCCGAAATACTCTATTAATAATGAAGTAACATCACTATATATGATATGATCAATATCGGATTTTTCTTTTCATCAATCACCCGGGTGTAAAACCGCCGATCCTTTCGAAATCGGCACGCAAAATATATAGCCGGTATCGATATAAAAAGGTACGAGAAACGAACGTAAAAAGGGGAGAATGCCTATAAAACAATGTATAAAATTCAAATTTCGCACGCCGCTAACTGTAAAAATGGTATCCCCCATGGGGCATCGGAAAAGTTGAAATAATGTTATTCCAATTTTCGCGGTGCTCGTCGTCCGAAAACTCAGGGGAGGAACGGCCTCGCGTAGACGTCGGGGGATTGCTTTTTAAAATTTAGAGTCCGCCACGACAGTGGCGTACGAAATTAATACATAACATCACTTTAATAAATTATATCAAAATTTACAAGTTTGGCAAAGTTCAACTGAAACAGCGCAGTAGTACAAGTGGGCTGGGTTACGCCGGGGTCAATTCGGGTAATTAGGCAACGAAGAAATGAAATACAATCACCGTAAGACCCCTGCCGTCTTGAAGAGCACGTCATCTTGCAGTACTCTGTGATTTGCACGTTCGATGATGGGGGCGTGGCGAATAATAGTTTATAGTGGCACACGTATAGTAATAGTGCCGGTCAAAACGTCTAGAACATCGTGTCAACCGCGCCAACCAAGGTACTACATATAAATAAAATACTGGCACATACTTTTGGCTAGTAGTGGGTCGAGATGACTCACTGTTTCAGTTGAACTTTGCCAAGCTGTAATTCATAACCGAGCTACATAAAATCTGTCGCAATTATTAAACAAGATTATTTTTTTCTTCACAATCAACGATTAATTTTATTTATTTGCTTCGTAAATGCGTACGCCACTGGTGTGGTAAATTGGGAGACGACACGATGCAGGAAGAAAACGTAATAAAAAGCGGACTCCCTCACAGGAAAACAAATAAAACGTTACAACAGGAAATGTTCCGATTCCTCATTCTACGAATGTTCCGTTCTCTTTTTTCCGCTAAATTATGTATTTATCGGGAAAGGATGAAAATGACCTTGGGGCCGTAGAGGCGGCGGTTTTCTCACCCGTACGGCGGCGGTTTATTTTATTTTATGTCGATGGTTGTAATAACGTGCAGTGTACGTATAGTGTGCTACCGAAAATGTTCCGATTTGTATGTAAATTTAGATTGCACGTGATCGTATATTAACCGATAAGAGTTATTGAGTTAGCAGTTAATAACGTTAGATGCAATCTATGTAGAGTAAAGGTGTTTTTTTTGGAGTAGAGACGGTTATGCGTTTTCTTAACGGTTGGTAACACTGGATGTAATCAGTCACAAATGATACATCGCATAACTTTGACAGATTGGTTATGTACGCAAGTAATTTAGTTTTTGAAAAACTGTTTATTAGAATTGTCTAAATTAGACTAAGCATAAAGCAGATGTAGAAAATCTTGGCTATTATTCTATAGATGAAGCCGAACTCTATGCTTCGCACTTTGAATGCTCTCTACGACGTTTTCTTGGGTTATGTTATCACAAGAATTTTTAATAGCATTACGAAGGACTTCGATTATGCAAAGTTTTGTTTTGAAAATAGTATTTTTTAGATATGGAAAAAACAAGAGATCTCGTAATCTTGCAGGAAAATTTATAACTTTTTGGTCGAGAAAATCTATTGTTTCTTGAGATCTATGCGTTAACTTGCTTGAAAAAATCTTATCGTAAGTGTGGCCAAAGTGTGGCGAGGAGATCAACGAAACTCTTGCATGTTTCAGATTCCACAAAATCCTAGCAAAGCATGGATTTGCTCAAGAAGAAGTCGACTTCATAAAAAAATGACGATGGAACACCGATATAAAAGCGGCATCTATACTAAAGGATAGTGAGAAGTCACTATTGGGCCAAGAAGGCCCAAAAGACATGAATGACAGCTGGCGATACAGATCACAAGACCGGAAATAGTACGATGGGCAATACAGGAATTCCAACCATTCAAATTTCGAGGCATGCATCTACTTGGAAATTATTCAGATGGGAATAGAATTGCTAGTTCCGCATCTGTGTAAAATCTACAAAGTATATGCAGCATGAGCATACATGCGGGTCATATGGCGCAAAGTTAGAGTGATCTACTGAAGCAAGGTAGGAACCAACGGATTTCACTCCCAAATCCTACCCATAAGTCTCTCATCCCTTCCACTGAAGACACTAGGAAGATGGATTGAGAGACATATTATGTTGGAAGACGCTCTGTGCAAATATCGATAGAGATATATGGAGGGATGGATATAAGATCGTTATGAAGAGTGTTTTGGGGCACCCGCCCAAACCGCAACTATCCATGGAAATGGTAGAGAAGATAGTAGACTACCTTTTTCCCCACCCATAAACAGGAACAGTGGGCCAAAGTATATGGTACGGAATTTAGAACTTTCACTGTGGAAGAGCTTCGAATGGCAACCGAAAAGCCGAAAAGCAAGAAAGCTCCTCCCGAGATAATTAAACTTGTAGCCATGCATAAACCAGAGTATGTACTGGCTGTATACAACAACCTAGCAAAGATTGGAGTATTTCCAAAAATGTGGAAGAATGCAGGGCTGGTACTGTTACGAAAGGGAGATAAGCCACTTCATGAACCGAGATCCTATAGACCTATATGTCTCCTAGATGTACAGGGCAAATTATAAGAACAATTGATAGTAATGAGATTGAAGGAGGAATTAGACAGAAGCGGAGGGCTTGCTGAAAGGCAGTTTGGATTCCGAGAAGGTCGACAAATCGTGGACGCTATTAGGTTTGTGCAGGAGCTCGCCAGAGCAGCCTACAACTATTCCTGGAGATATGGAAGGCTTTGTGTGGTCCTAATGTTAGATGTGAAGAATGCCTTTAACAGCGCTTCATGGAATATCATTCTTCAGGAACTGAGGAAAAGGCAAATTGACCAGAGCCTATGGAACGTAATTGCGTCATACCTGTCCTCAAGAACGATTACAATGAAGGGAGAAGGGATGTCCCTATCGAGGAAAACCGAAGTTTTTCAGGTAGAAGCAGATACTATACACAACTGTGTTAAAAGAAATGCTAAGGTAAGCGACAAGATATAAGTCCATAACAATTTTCACTGACAACCAAGCTGATACCCAACCAAGACTAATACATATGTGATTGGGCCTGCGTACTATATGAGCTAGGAAAGCACAGCAACCTAATCCTAGCTCGGGACCAGGAGACGATGGTATTAAAGGTAATGAATAGGTAGATGTCTTAGATGAGGAAGCCATTCTTCGGATCTATACCATCGTGTGGATGGACGAAAAAAAAGTAGCCGAAACCATTGGGAAAGCTCTAGAATGCTAGCTCAGGATAGAGACAGGCTAAGATATCTATTAAAGAATATGGGCCCAAATTCACAGAAGATCTTCTGAAGCAAGGCTGGTCTACTAATACCGCACTGTAGACTCAACAAACATACGAGCAATCTTGGTCCGATGGGAAATGCTAGTAGAGGGGCTATGTTGCTATCGCGCCATATTTGACCTTGATTCGCGAAGCAAATATTAACTGCTAAATCGTTGCTCTTTCTAAGTGATTAAGCGTTCTAATGACTGAAATTCTGCCATTGAAGAGGTCCGATTTTAACAGGTCTAATTTAAATGACGCCGATCCTAACAGGCCTGATTTAACATATCGGATTTAAACAGATCTAACCAAATTTCACCTGTTTAAATCAGACCTGTTAAAATCGGACCTGTTCAATGGCAGAATCCCAGTCATTAGCAAGTTTAATTACTTAGAAAGTGAAACTAATCAGCAGTTAATACCTGCTTCGCGAATCAAGGTCAAATGTGACGCGATAGCAACATAGCCTCCCTACTAATGCCATGTGCAGAATCTGTCAGACAAGAAGAGACCGCTGCACATTTTATGCCAATTCTTGGGACTAGCCGAACTGGGTTAGAATGCGTTGACAACCGCTCCCAGACACGGCTAGGTATTGAATACAACCCGCCCAAAGCTAGAAGGATTCATAGAGAAGGCAAAGCTAGACCAATTGGTAGAGATCCACAATAGGCCTATAGGTCGTTATGGAAACAGAATGCTAGACAACTTCATTAATTATCTATCTATCTATCTATCTACTAGCGGAGTATGAATTTGTGAGAAGTGAGAACTTTCCTGTTAGTGCTATTACACACATTTACATGACATAACCTAAACTGTCACACTGTATACCTACATACGGGGTGTTCTCACATACATCGCAAAAATTTTAACCCTCTAATCTTGATAATATGTAGAATATTTTTTGAAAAAGAATTTTTTACAGTGTAAGTTGTATAAGCGAGAAAAAAAGTAAAGTTTTCGGCAAATGTATTTCGTTCGGTCTTCACGAAACAAAAAATGCACCACATGAGCTCTTCAAAACTTATCAACCGATGTTTGTCAACAAATGGGCAAGGTCGCCCTATGTTGGATAAAAAATCTGTGTAGGTAACTGGCAACATCTGATATTGTTTACATTTAAGAATGCTGAAAATGCACGTCTCAATTACATCGGCTATGTGTCGTAGTATTATTTTGTCAGCGCATGGTTAAAGTTCGTATTTTCGTTCGTAATTTTTAACAGTGTTGGCGTTACTTGAAGGAAGTTATTGTTTTTTATGATCATTGCTTTTCCTAATCATGAACTGGTAGACATGTTGTTAATTTACGGAGAGTGTGAACAGAATAGTGCACGCCCCCGTAGAAGATACATGCAATTATTTCCAAATAGACGTTTGCTCGGACCCGCGACTTTTGTACGAGTTGTTCAACGATTGCGAGACACAGGCCGAATCCAACCTCGAGGACCGGAAAGTCCAGGTGGAAGTGCGCGAATAATAAATGCCGAGGAAGAAATTGTCGAAGCAATTGATAATAACTCTGCACTTAGCACAAGGGAACTTACGAGACTCGTCCATGTCTCCAATTCCGTTGTCTGGAGAACGTTACGCGAAAATCAGTTGTATCCTTATCATTATCAACGCGTGTACTGTTTACTACCGGCAGACTACGCCGCCAGAGTCGCGTTTTGCGAGTGGTTAGGCGAAAGACATGAACAAATTGCAAACTTTGTGGGTAATCTTTTATTTTCCGATGAAGCGACTTTTACGCGCAATGCTACATTTAATTATTATAACGCACACGAATGGCAGTTTCAAAACCCACATTTACTTCGACATGCACACCATCAACGGCGGTTCTCGCTTAATGTTTGGGTGGGAATAATTAATGATTTCATTGTCGGACCTTTTTTCCTACCACACCGCGTCAATGGACAGGCGTATTTAAATTTTTTAAATGATACTCTGCCAGAGTTACTCGAAGATATTCCTCTTAATGTTAGAGCTAGAATGTGGTATCAACATGATGGTTCACCGATACATTTTGTCCGAGTTGTACGTAAACATTTAAATAATGTCTTCGCAGATCGCTGGTTAGGGCGTGAAGGGCCTGTACCGTGACCGGCCCGTTCCCCTGACTTAAATCCAGTTGATTTCTTTCTGTGGGGTTGTTCGAAACAGCGTGTCTATCGTACCGAGGTTCATGATATCGAACAATTAAGGGAACGAATCATTGCGGAAACAAATATCATACGGGAACAAAATGTTATTCCATTTGTACGTGATTCACTTATACGGCGCGCGGGGTTATGTATACAAGTGCATGGTGCAAATTTCGAGCAATTGTCATACTGTCCGTCCCGAAAATGTTGATTATTTTTCAAAAAAATATAAGTGACTACAATTTCTTATTTTGCGATGGAAATCTCACCAACTTACGTAAGTATACATAATGTTTAATTCTTTTTCAACTATGTGAGAACACCCCGTCTATTCATGTAATTCAGTAAAGCTGCAGTATCAAGTTCTTAACGTCACTATCATATACACACAAGTTAGTATACATGTACTCGATTATATTATAGTTACCATTTATCATGGAATGCGCAAAACGAATAGAGTAGAGTACTTACTGCATTCAGTTTCATCGGATCCGTCGATGCAGTCAACCGTACCGTCGCATCTGTAGTGCGGCGGCAGGCAATAAGTCTTGTTCCAGATGTACTGCCGGCACATGATCTGACCGTTGTCACATTCCGGCGGTGCTGAAACAATAAATCAACAGTTAGCTCTTCGTCGTCCGTGACAACAGCAGGAACCGAGTATAAATTCTGGCTTAATATTTTCTTGACAGGGGGCTTACGTCCGGAAAACGTAGATATGTAGTACAAATTGAAAGCAATTATATTTAGGGTATGTAAGTACGTCAGGATGAGTTAGGGCTATCAGAATATGGGGAATTAATAAACAAGTCGATCTAAAATTGTGTAGTTCTTCCGGTGGTACCGGAAATGCGTATCAACTTCCTTAATTTAAATTGAATTATCTCATTATTTTTATTGATTTATGTAGCTGAGATAAATCTAAGACAATTTTGTCTTATAAATATTGCCTCTAAAACTACCTTGTTGGCGCCCAACGTGGGGCGCCAATTTATTAAAAGTTATTTAATATTATCATTACAGTATGTCCCCCTTTTTTTTGTTATACACATACATTTCTTAAAACTCGTCAACGTATTAGCTGCATAGTAAGCAACCAGTTATACATGAGTGAAGGATTCAGATTAATTCTTAAACAAACAGTACAAGATATCAAAACATGAAGAACTCTTCGAAGAGGATTAAGTAAAAAGAACAAATTTTCGTGAAATACTTTTAATCTACCTTTACTGTAAATAGTAAAATTCTTTCTCAGAACTTTCAGTTTGTGTCCAACGATTCTCCATTGAAAACACTAATTTTCCTTTTCATTAACCGATTCGGTACTGATTCCATGCAAATTGCCATGCTCCAACATTAGATTAGATTGGACTAGGGATCTATTGTGATCCCCATTAATCATAGAAGGCGCCCTCTAACTTTGCCCTCTTTATGAAGCTGAACGTCCTTGAGAGCGGCTCCTTAATGTAGCTGTGCACTGTGGGATTCTCTGAGCCCAGCATTAGAAATCTTGTCCTCCCCAGACTCTCGTTATTGCATAGCACTTGGACTGGGGGTTCTTCTTCCTCCTTGCAGAATCTGCAGGTAGCATCTTCCGCTAGCCTATGATATACATATGCCTATTCAGTCTACAGTGACCTGTCCACAGACCTATTATCATTTTGACGATTTTCCTGTCTTTACCCAACAGGTTTCTACTGAATTCAAGCTTCTGTTCTTTAAGGAACCTCTTTGCCTGTCTTTGTGCTAGTGATATTTGCCACCATTTCGTGGACTGTGATTTGGTAAATCTGCTGCGGGTGTACATCATTCAGGTTGGGCCAATTGGTCCTTTAATCTTTTTATCTGTATTAAGAGTGGGTCTGGAGCGTTCGAACTGTGGGGATCTTTGTCCTTCTCCATGGGTGGCTCATCTAGCCTAAGCGCCTGTCAGAGCATGTTCACTACGAGTAGGGAATGCCCCACGAACTAGGCCGAGCCAACGATTATTAGGAGCACCCTGTTTTGAAGGATGTTGAGTCGTATCCTTTGAGAGATGCAAACTACATAGAAAATGTTACGGTAGTAGTAGTAGTTTGAATACCAGCAACTTGATTTCGAAACTGAACGACCTCTTCCTGCATAAGAGAAGGTATGGGGCAAACCTCGCATGAACTTTATCGAAATATTAGTGACGCTATGGCAACCACCTACCTTCGATGGTAATGGCGGTGACGGAAAGTTGCGTTTCCTTGAAAAAAGCATCGCTACCTGTGCTGGGTCCGGGAATGACCCCTGCGGGACACCACCTTCCCCAAATCGTTTGATCCGAAATGTCCTAAATGGACCACACATGCATACATGCACACTCCAGCCGGAGAAGCTGGAGGTCGGCCGATAAGCCTTTGATGGAAACGAAATTACTTTTTAGGGAGAAGATTCGTTTCACTGATGGTGCCTCAAATCCTGTCGAGTATAATGGTCTCGGCTATTTTGGACAGAATTTTGGATAGAAACCTTGAAAGCCTGTAGCTTGAGGGTAGCTGCGGATTATTGCGAGACTTCGGAAGCAAAGAGGATTCTTCGAAAACTTGTTGTAAATATAAGGCTTCGTATTGTTACGTCTAAGTTATCATCAGAATAAAATAATTTCTTCAATCAAAGCTGAATTTTTGTATTTCTTCTGTTAACACATAACCTAATTCTTCATGGTATTATTCTGCTGGCTTGCCAGTACAGATATTATTGGCGAATAAGATTCTACTTCAATTTCCTATTAATTTAAATTGGTGTGAACGAAATAGGCTGCAACTCAGTATTTCCAAATGTTGCAAGGTCAGCTACACAAGAAAAATGGTTCCGGTGGATACAATTTACAGTATACAAGACTTGCCTTTGACATCTACAGCATCTATGCTTGACTTGGGAGTGTTATTTGACTCAAGTTTCACTTTCGTCCCTCATATAAATGGCTTCTGTAAATCGGTATCGAGAGCTCTTGGTTTTGTAATTAGAACTTGCAAGGAATTTGCGGATATATCCTTGATGAAGACCTTATACTATACGTTTGTTATGGGCAAACTTGACTACGCTAGCACTGTTTACTGACGTTTACACACCTCTTGGCCCCTCTTATGTTGAAACTGTTTTTCTTCCAGAAACGATGCTATTTTGTAAAACTGACATGTGAACCATATATGTAAATAAAGTTCGGGGAAGATGCTAACAAGACCAAACCGACTAAGTTCTTAAAACGGCAATTTCAAAAATCTAACCCAAATTAGGGATTTTCTTCGTTCAAAAAACTTAGGTTGGTACTCCTTGCGAAGAAATGTCAAATTGTAACATTGTAAGTCATAAAATTAATGATGAAAAAAAATTATGTTAAATAAATGTTTAGTTCCTAAAATTGCCACGGGTGATAATGCTCGTGGCTTTCTTCGAAAATACCTGACTTTTGACAGCTGTCAAACTTGTCAGAAAGACAAATTTGTTAAATCCACTTGGCACATTCAGGAAAGATTCTATTTCGAAAACTTTAGTACCGATTAAATAAATTTAGGAGAAGATACTAACGAACATTGAGCTCCGCAGTTTGTTCTTAAAATTGTGATGGTGGATGGTGGTTCTTTTCTTGACTATTCTAAGTACTCAGATCGTGTACGAAGAGGAGCCAACTCGGACAACTGTTTCGGTTTTCTTCGAAAGTACTAGACTTGTGACAGCTCTCAGTTAGAATG
>SMLS01046876.1:0-28801 GCA_004785975.1 Popillia japonica | reverse complement strand
TTTTTTTCTTAGAACGTATCGTCGAGCTTGAACAAATGCAGGAGCTTAATTCCCGGTAGCAGTAACGAAAAAGTACGGCTTAGTGCCACTGTCTAAATCGTTTCCAAGCATAACCTTAACCACACTAAAAAAACAAAAGCTCTGCACATTATATTGGCTGTGTTTACAAGTTATTCATATAGTAATTAGGAACTAAACAAAGTGAAACTGTTTTCGATCTTCTTGAACACTTTACATTACGTAATTAATTAATGTTGTATTTGCCTATCTTTACCCCGTTTTGATCATTTTCAGTTGAATTTACTAGGAGTAGTATAACTTGTAAATTGTATATGTAAATTGAATTGATACTACCTGCACATAGAAAATAAATTCGAAACAAGGTTCCTTTGTTGCCCGCAGTATTGCGAACATAACCAAATGAATTGTACTGCTTTGAGTACAATTACTTTATGTGTATTTAGTTCTACTAGTCGTACGTCTGTCAGGTCCTCAAAAAAATAGACGTTAGGGTCCCTACTACCAGTCGAACGTTATTTATGTTGGGAGATTATACATATAGATACATCTCTATCTACTATTGTTCTTCAATGACACACTTTGTAATAATTATTTTTCTCCTTCGTTATTTCTCAAGCTCTGTCAAAAAAACGTATAGCATCTAGGAGACTAATAGACGACTGAATATTTTGCTCAATTCCATAAATTAAATGAAGTACGGGAGGTTTCCGAAAATGGATTTTTGAGGAATTTATGACACCTTGATCCACAGGTTGTAGTTTCGCTCTTGTGTTTGGCGGTAGAAACACTAAATTGGTGTTTTTGAAATCTTCAATTTTGGCATAAGCTGCACAATTGTCTACCACCAGTAATATTATTCTTTTTTTTTACGGACAAGTTCCATATCCCAGTCTCTATTTTTTTGAATAAAAATATCGGATGTCAACCAAGCATTCTTATTGGCATGGTATCTTACAGGTAAATTCTTGATGTCTTTAAAGCAACGGGGTTTTTGAGCTTTACCAATTCTGGACATTTTTCTTTTTTTCTGTTCCATCAGTATTAGCGCAGACTAAGACCGTCACACGTTCTTTTGACCACTTTCCTCCAGACCAAGTCTCACTTCTAAATTTGAGAGTTTTATTTGGCATCAGACAGAAAATGACAATGTGAAAAAATGAAAATGAAATGGCCAAGTGTTTATTAACAGTTTTCGACTACTGTTTGGTTAACGGATTGACTTTCTCCTACAATCCTGCCACAATTTATTCGATGACTTTTCTTGAATAGATTAATCCAACATGAGCGAGGTAGAGAATCAAACTTACCGTAGCAAAATGATCGCTAAAAGCAGTAGGTACTTCATTATAACCAGTACTCGTTATAAGAGGTTTCTACTGTATAGCATAGTTGGTACTCATTGTCAGTGTATCCAAAATATCCGAGAAGTTAGTTTGTGTTTAACTTTTCAAACGAAGCGACGTTTTTGAATTGTTAGTGCCTTACCGAATGAAAAATGGAAGCAAATTTTTTATTTTCTGTTAGACATAAAAGCCTCAGTTGACACGTGAAATTTTATTTCATCCGTGTAATGCTCCAGTGCAGAAAAGCTTGGTTAGATTAAGTGCAATTAACAATGCAAGTTTCGAGCAGATGGACCATCCATCATCCTTACCTGATCTAGATCTTTGTGATTTTTATTTATTTCCGAAACTAAAAGAAAGTCTTTGGCGTACCAAGTTTAATAGTAATGACGATGTTGCGAGCAGTGAAAAATTCTTCTGTAATCAAGATCCGGAGTTGTGTCAAAAAGGTGTAAATATATTTGGAACTTAGGTGGAATAATAATATATGTGGAATAAGTGTCTTCAAGTGTAGGGTGACTATGTTGAAAAATAATACTATACATCGCTTTTGCAATTTTTTTATTACAGAAATGCCTATAATCATACGATTGGAATTTTTATCATAAATTTTAAGCTAAAGGCTATAGAAACTTTAACTATTGAAGGTTTGGTTTTGAAAAAGTCGTTACAGTAGGCGCTCATTAATGTGAACAGCCATTTATGTGAACTATCCAGTAATGTGAACATATGAACCTACTACATTACAGGTTCTGTACTGTGAACCAACCAACGAAAATTGCATCTCCTTAGAGTGAACATATTTAAAACACATGTTATGGTCGAACGAGCAGTTAAATTTATCGATGCATCCATCGGTTATATCAGGTTGTGCCTTGTGACAGTCTAACTGCTTAAAACAAACATACAATTCAATTGATGAATGTTTGCAGATGCGTTACAAAAGAATTCTGCATTCTGAATTAGATTTAATTTATTTATTTGATGTTGAAGTTGAACGAACATTCTCAACTTTAACATCATATATATAAATTAAAATCTAATTCTATATTAACTAAATATAAGTATCTACATTTTTCTGTGGTAGTCACTGTATACAAGCACTCCACGTACATATCTGTGTTTTTCTTCTTTCCTTTGTTGTAATAGTTTATAAGTATATTTTACGCACATAACTGTATCAGATTTTAACATGTAGACACACAATGCTTGTTCAGATTTTATTAATTTAATAATATAATTTTAATAACTTTTAAAATGTATCCCATGCAGAACAGAAGATAATTGTGAGTATACTTTCAACTGTTATAACGACCATATTCATTAACTTTTGTCACTTGTAGCATGCTCCCGAAAAAGTTATAAATAAATAACGAAATATTGAGTTACTGAATAAATAACTGTTTCATCTTTTACACAACAGTCATTTTTATATCATTATATCATTTTAACTTATTTCACGTATCCATGCACTAGTGTGAACAATTCAGTACTATGAATCGGGCTTGTTTTTATTAGTTCACATTATCGAGCGGCTACTGTATTGCAAACAGCATTATTATTATTTTTGATAGTTGCTTGCTTAACATTAGCACCTCTGCCTAAAAACTTACTGAAGACAATGCTATTTCCTGCGTGTTAACTCTACTCGTCATGTTACTACTATCATTTAACTTGCGGATGCAAATCCGATGTATGGAACTACTATGTTCTGCAAAAACGTTTCATTCATTTTGGTATTTACTAATTTTGTATTAATTAATTCATCATACTATTATGATTATTATTATATTAACTTTTTCAATACATACACAAGTTAATAGTGGCAACTTTATGACAGTAACAAATCAACTTTAATTAAGAGTTCATTTTGATATGAACCAGTTAAATATGTGTGACAAAATAAAATACCTATGGTATTACATACATGAGTTGCGATATATTTTCGAGTACTTGTCGCTTTTTTATTAAATAGTGTCAATACGGCTGACGGGATATAAATACCGTTTCATTCATCTGTGTGAATCGATATCTGACTTCCTGTTATTGACACCTCTTCGGCCGCGAGTCGGTCAATTGCCTGAAATATATGTATGCGTTTGAGAGATAAGTATTTTTACTGGTACAAGTACAGTTTGATTTATGTTCGCGTTACTCGCATAATCTAAGCCGTAGGTCTTGTTCGGCATTTTCGAGAATATATAAATCATCTACAATATAAATAGCAGTTTTTCTATTAAGAGTATTTAAACCAGTGATTACACGTATGGATTGATATTGAGTACGTGCCGAAAGCATATTTGATTCTAAAACTAATTTCGCATTTCAAATTTTTAATGTGTTCTGCATTCTGATATGTAATGTCTGATTGTTATAATAACTTACGAATATAAACATTAAAGCACATTTTTCTGCTGTAGGCTCTGAAACTTTCTGCGCCTAACTGAAAGCTAAAGTTATGACAAGTAATAAAGATTAAAAATATGCTGAAAACGGAACCCCTCAGGAAATTCTTCAAAAGTTGGGCGATAACTTGAGAGTGAATTTAATATAATACAAGTTTATCAGATTGTTTGTTTACTTTCGAAAGATATACCGACTATATAGCCTATAAAAAGGAAACGTATTAATAAATTCGTATTTTATAACATATCTTCTGCTTTCCTAGCAACCAATTACCAGCATTCCGCACTGAGAACGACATTGTTCAATGCTCCCATTGTAATTATTTCATCTTCGACAACACAATGCTAATGTATTACTACTGCGCTCTACTTCACTTTTGTAGCGATACTTAAATGCTTTCAAAACAAAACAGATGCATAAAAGACGTCAGACTTATACGTGCTCGACATATTCGGGCTCTATTAAAGCCTTTGTAAAAAAATCTCACATAGAACCATTAACCATCTCGAGTATCTAATGGTGTTGCTGATCTGCAAAGAGATAGTAATATCGACTATCAAGCATACCAAAAAAAATAAAGTTACCTACGTATGTATTCATTCGTACATATGTTTATAACAACACAAAAATGGAACGCTAGCCAATTTAATACTCCAATAGGTGTTCAATAAGGAGATGGTATCGTATTTTAAATAAAAGCAACTATTTTCATTCATTTCAGAAACTCCTAGATTCAGATACATACAAATATCTCAAGAAGGATCGTACAACCGAGTAGATATCTGACTTTAAGAAAATAAACCGTTGTAGAAACTTAATTGACAAAAGAGCTCAACTTAGTCAAAAATATCCGATCTTTGTTGCCTTCCAAATTCCATACCACAACTAATCAATACAGATCAAAAATGTCAATAAGTATACATATGACTTTGATATTTGGCGCAAGAATTCGATACGTAACGATTTAAAAATGACAGCCCCATTAATAACTCTTTAAAAAAGCAGAAAAAATTAAATTGAAGATCTTTGTCATTCATTCATGAAAATTCTAAAATTTTTCTGATGTCACACATTACACATTGATGTAAAATAATTATAATTCTAAAAAAGAGCGCTTTTAAGTTTAATGGTAAGTTTTACATTCTTACCGCATTCCTATAGCGGAGCCGCGCGAAGTACACTCTTCCCATTTTTAATTAATCCCGCTATGAACAGCTTAGAAAATAATACTCAGCAAGAACTTATCATTAAAAACGTAGCATCGATATGTACGAGGGAAAATCGAATATTAATATTATTTGTTTTAGAACATTTATTGGGGCAGTAAATAACATTTTGAGTACAAATACTTCCATACAATCCTTTTATTTACAAATTTTTCGCATTGAAAAGGAGGTTTCTTAATTCCGTCATCAAAGAATGAATCTGGTTAAAGTGACAGTGTCCCAGTTCTTCGACATGTGGTAGCTACACGCTAACAAATAGAGACTCTAGAGCGGATGTTTCTGTACTTTCTAATCATTTTTCTCCAATTTTTGTTGGATTAGTGCAACTGTGGACCGCGCTATCGCACTTTGATTAGGCATATCTCGACTGTTTGGTCGACAGGCCAGTCTCACTTCATCAAGCTGTTGACTGTAGTACTCTTCATTAACTCTACGTCGTTCATAGAGAAAAACAGTAAGCAATATGTCGCTGCAATCCTAAAAGCTCGCTGCAGGAATTTTCGTAGCACAAAAATGGGTCTTGGTGTTACGCGGTCCTGGTTCCCTAGGTTGTTGCCACTCGATGCTTGCCTGCTTCTGCTAGATATCGTGCCAAAATTTAGTCGAATTACTTTCTGATCTTGGATCCTTGGACTTTCTTCAGCAGTAAGTCGGCGCAGGTTTCACGACCTTCCGCGACAAAAAGTTAATAATAACGCATTGCTCAATAGATCTCTGCGCTTCTTGCTGTGGCATGATGTTGCCGACTGTCAATTTGCACTGACGAGCCGAACCGATTTACTCTTCTCCACCTTATACACCTATCCAACATAATATCAAACATCGCGATACTAACTTCACCTAGAGAACGTTAACAAGAAAAGTCCGGTTCATACTGGATTCGCCATCGTAGATAATGTTTTTTATGATCGATAAAGACTTTAATAGAATCAATTGATACGCCCTTAGATTAATTGCTAACTCGCAGACACTCAAGTGTCCCCATCTGAATTTGGAAAAATTTAGTAGGAATGCAGAGCATTGAAAGATAATTGTTGCATGCTTTATGCAGACGTCAATACATTTAAAAATAATGTATTACATAAAAAACTACAATTGCAGTTCTGCGTTCACTAAAAATAACTACCACAAAAATACATAATATTAAGATAAAATAAAAAAAACATGCTGCTTAAAGCAATCGCATAAATTAGCGGTGAATTTTTTAGTGAATGTTATGTGGACCAAGCTCAGAAGAAATGCCCAGATCAGAGAGTATTAACTTAACCTTAAAATCAAAAGTGTATTGGATTCACACTGCGCATATGATTCTGTTAAAACTGGTTAAGTATGTACACTCATGGAAAGTAAAGATTGGACACTTTCAATACGTTGTTATATGGAAACTGTCCAATCTTTACTTTCCATGAGTGTACATACATATACGAACCAGCGATGCAAACAACAAGGTCGTGTGTCTTTCCTAATTAAGAGCTGAAAGTTATATTATATTTTTTTAATATCTATGCTTGTACTGATAGCGTATACATACATAGGTATCATAGAAATGCAAAGAATCAAGACAGATATATCTACTTACCTATTCATATAACAAGAAAAGTATTTTCCTACAAGCAACGGACGTCAAGTTGATAGTTTGGAGAATGATATCGAAGGCTTCCACGGCCCGCGTCTCTAATATGACAGTGTCCGGGTGCCGACCTTATCGTAGTTTATTAGCCTTTATGTGACTGGATAGGTACCCGGGTACCTTTTTCAGATTTAAATGTTAGTATCTTTTGTGTTTGAATTTGCTGAGCTTCGAAATTCTGTGACATCTCTAAACTTGTTCTATATTACATTTTATTATATACATTTACTTATTTAGATTTAATTTTTATTGAGAAAATCGTATCCGAAATTATTACAACCTCTAATGACGGTGTAGGTACCCAGGTACCTCCATTTAAAATTACATAGCGATGGAGGTAAAAGAACGAAAAGTTGCATTTTTACATCTTTTTGTATACCTATATATGTTATAAAAAAGATGTATAAAAAGAACAGAAACAAATAATAATAAGATTAACTGCCTGTTAATTACAGGTATCGCAAACTGCCGTGGTAACAGAATGCTCATTGCAAACTGGTTTTGAACAAAAATTTCATGCTTTTCGCGTTTTTCTTTCTCTGTGTTTCAATTCCCGGCAAACATAACATTTTCCAACTACCAAAATACGCCCAGAAGTATATCAGATGATCGATTTCTGACTGTTGTATCAAGTCGTTGTGTAATTTGGCGTCCCAGAATAAATTCTATAGATGTATGTGTAAAATAATTGCCCAAAACTCTTGGAATACTGTTTCGAGTTAGTACAGAAGACATGCATAACTCATTTGCAAGATCTTTCAAAAATATCCGTCGTTGGTGGGTTGTTGTAAGCCTAGGATTGTGCTCTGTGAATTATGTATGCACTCAGTGCGGCAAGACCGATCATATTGTGAAAAAATGCTAGGGGCCAACGATTTGTTCTAAGCTTTACTGTATTCTCAAATAACATTTTATCCATTGTGTCGACGCCGTCTTTGGTTTATTGTAATATTTTATAATTAAATGCAGCTGTTTCTGTAGCAAGAAGGTGCAGATTATGCACTGTACACCAATGGTGCCCAATTCGAGCAGTATTTATAGGATAGTGTTTCAATTGTTTCGCTTGATAATTTTGTTTGATCTAAACAAGGAATGTTTATTTTATTGTCTGCATCTTTTATAATTATGATTAAAAAAGACGCTGTGATTGTTTAATTGCCTACGCCAATTCATGACCTACTCTTAGTTTTGTCATATAAAAATTTGCAAAAACTTTCCTTTTTCTTGCATTTTTCCTTATTTAAGTGTGTTTTTATGACATTATTCGAATCGTTAGAAAATGTTCTTTAGTTTGAAAAAAAACAAGTTGAATTACGTTTCTCGTGCATTATATCTGAAAACCAGATAATTCCCATTGCTGTTTGTAGTCTTTACGAAACCCTACAGTTTCATACATATGTAGATCATTAAAATCAGATAACAAATAAACACGCTACAATCTTTGGAAATTTTTGTGAAACCCGCTACAACGTATACAACAAAGTTAGGTACCCGGGTACCTACGTCGTCACTAGAAGGTATGAGATAGATAACTTTGTATTAACTTCACAGATGCACGACTGAAACCAAAATGATGCAGAACTGAGCAAAGAGTGGCATGACAAACTGTGTCAAACGCTTTAGAGTAATCTAACAGCACCAAGGCAGTGACCAAACCCTGATCTGTAGCCCCAATAATATCATCTGTCACACTCAGTAGTGCAGTTTCACAACTGTGCCCCTTTCTAAAACCCGATTGGATATTTGGGAGTATACCATTATCAATAACAAATTTATTCAATTGCATATGGATGACTTTTTCAAATATTTTAGACATAGCCGGCAATAAACTTATTGGCCTCAAATCGTTGAAAGAGGTAGGATTTGTGACTTTAGGAAGTGGTCTAATCAATGCATACTTCCACATCACAGGTACCACAGATTTTTCTATACAAGAGTTAACTGAGTTATAAATGGAACCAGGTACGGGCAACATGTCTTAAGCATTATTATGTTGATTTCATCAACACCAGTAGCAGTAGAACCAATATTATGGATAATATTCATTATCAGGTTGGGATCAACCAGAGAGAAAGAAAAATGTATATTATTGTTATTGTGAAAGAAAACGTCATGATTATTACTGCCCGGAATGTTGTTTAAAAAGTGATTATTGATCGCGACTACATCAGAAAGATCCAATGGCAATGCATCAGTAGCCCCCCGACTACTGAAATCCAGAAAAGAAAAATGTCTCCACAATTTATTGGGTGGTGTTGTCCGTGAAATAAAATCGAAATATGCCTTTTTTTCCCTTTTAAATGTAGAGGTTGTTAAATTACGCAAAGTTTTGTAATAATCCCAATGAGCAGAGGACAATGATTTTCGAAATCTTGCTTGCGCTTTATCTCTTAACTGAATAAGTAGTGTTAAATTATCAGTAAGCCAAGGAGTACACCTCTTAGTAAATCGTCTAGTCAGCACAGGTGCATGCACATTAAATAACTCCAACAAACAACGATTAAAAGAGATTAAAAAAGTGAACTGTCATCAATATCCGCCATGGTAAATATGTAATGCAAAGGTAGTAAATTTAAATCATACTCAAACTTGTTATAATCAATTCTTTTAAAGTTCCTGTATGAGTAAAATTTAGGTTCAATATTTGGGGAGATACACAATATGTTACAATATACAGCATCATGATCAGAGAAGTCGCATGATAACACCCCGGAATCAGAAAATTCAACAGTACTAGTACAAAAAACAACATCAAGTAACGAGATCGAGTTTTTAGTTAAACGTGTTGGCTGGCTAATAATTTGTTTCATATTTAATGAATCAAGAAAATCAAGAAAATAGATAGTGGACGTATCCTGCACTTTAAGCAAATCTATATTAAAATCTCCACAGCAAAGCACCCTGCCCGTGGCCGAAAATGCTAAGTCTAAAGAACACTCAATTTCATCCAAGAAGAACCTATAGTTTATCAGAGGGGGTTTGTAAGCCACACCAGCAATAGTTTTTTTATTATTCAATACAATACTTAGCCATAATTGCTCAATTTTTAGACTTGTATCCAATACAGATACTTGTATATTTTTCCTTACATAAAAGCCAACTCCCCCACCCCTAGTTAACCTATCCCTTCTGAAAAAATTGTAATCATTAATCGCCACGAAGTCAGAATCAATATGCGCATTTAACCAAGTTTCAGTAACTGCTAATATATCAATATTATGAGTGTGGATATAATTTGATACATTATTTAAGTTAGTAAAAATCGATCTACTATTCAAGTGTGCCAGAGTACATCCAGGAGACATTATACTAAAATAATTATCGGAAATACATTTATATATAAAATAGTTTTAAATTCATAAGTTCAAATAAGAGAACAACTGAGCTAAGAAAGACCAAAACGTATTTATACGAGTTATATATATATTAGTTATAATTTAATTAATTTCTTTGCTCATATCCTCATATATAATTGTAGCTAGGATACACAAATATTTAGTATGAACTACGACTGGGATTTGTTTTCGTAATATTAATATTAGATCAATAACAACAAACATGTAAATATAGGTATCGTGTTCGCAACCGCTTAAGGCGCTGTGTGTTAATTCAATCAACCTATTTCCTTAAATGGTATAATTCATTTTACATGAGTTTTACACGCAAATAAAAGTAGCAAAATCGCAAAGATAACAAAGCGTTCAGTAAGATATACCCGAAATCTTGTACAATTGAAAAAATCTCAAAGAAAAGAACGATTGCATGTCATTCTTTCAAATTTTCTATTTCTCTTGTTCAAACTTTAAAATTAGGAATACGTGACGAAGGTACAAAGACTATGAGCAACGGTTCTAAAGAATAAATATGTATGTATGAGTTACCTATTGGTAGATCTAGCGAGAAAAGCACAAGTCACGTTCGTCACTGCCTCGTACAAATACGAAGCAATTCTTGTGTCACAAGAATAGTCAGGTGACATGTTTTACATTCAAAACAATGATACTTCTTACCTGAATAATCCGAGCTATGAGGGAGAATTCCTGGACGCATGTAGATACTAGGACGACAGGAATCTTGGTAGAGCGATGCTTTGTCGCATTCATCCATCGACATCTGCGAAGTACATACTATGTCGTAACAAATAATGTAGGAATTTATTATTCGTAGCAACCTACATTTAATAACAAATAACGCGCATGCAATCGTATATATAAATGTACATGTATGTATATCCGGAATTGTAACATAGCAAAATATAACATTGCGTTATATTTTATGTACCACATTCTACCTATGAAAGCAGAAACGCATATGCATAGTTGAATGTTAAGTAAAAATTTTACCAGTATTGTAAATCTTCTCATATTTTCTTTTATACTAAACTAAATGAAGGCACTTAGCGTTTAGGTAAGACACTTTCAAACGGTATATTTAGGCAGTTAGTGCAATGAAAACATTTATTCAATGGCTTAGTCGTAAAACTTGCAAATATTTCCGTCACAAAGTTAAAGTTGCACAGTAGTTCGGGCATAATATGTATATCTGTACGAATAGTTATTACTATGAATCTACATTCTAAAGTTTTAATAGAATTAGGAACTTTTTAAACATCACAAAGCTATTATAATATCTTTCGCGTACAGGTACATATACATTTATTCACTTTTAAGTTTGATAAAATTAAAAGAACAACTTGGCTTATTATTATGCATATACCTAATAGAAATATGATCATATTTACATATGCCAAAAATGAAACACATCCACATCCAAGAATGTTCCATAAACGGTCGAACAATAATTGAATAATGACCATCACATGGCTTCACACAACGTACTTTTTTAGTTTAATACTAAATATTGACCGGAAAAGGTATAACAACTTCAAATTTTACCAATTATTTTAGAAATGTACCTACTGCCTATACTAAAAAGTGTTATCTATGATAACTTCCAAACTTCTGACAGAAGGTTGAAGAAGAGGTAATAATATGATTTATTTTTATATTCTGTTGATTTCTGTAGAAAAATAATTATCTATTCTCTTCAAACAAAACAACCTGATTCTTTTCTAGGATTAAGAAATATTGAATGACTCCATAGCGATCTGGTCAAAATCAGATCCAATTTTAGCTATTACATCATCAATATGAGCAGCAGGAAAAGATAAATAAATCTGAGTGACGTCAGCTTCCATTTTCATTCGACAAAAGGTAACAACAGTAAGCAACCGGTAGGTATATAAAGACAACAACAGGGATGTCAAGGCAGAGCCTTCTGGAACCCCACGGCACAGACGAATCGCTATAGAATACATATGCCCTAGACGTACACATTGAAGACGATTAGACATATACAAACCAACAACATATTAACATCAGACTGGGAACACCCACAAAATGTAAAACTGATAATAGCATTTGCTGCGAAACAGTATGCCTTGCTATAATGGAGCAATACAGCAGTAGTATCTAAGCTTATTTTGTTCTCTAATCTGAAGAATTTGGCCAGTAGTTCTTAAGAGAGCAGTATCACGGCTATGACCCTTTCTAAAACCATACTGGCAATCAGGTATAATAGAATAATGATGAAGGTGTCTTAGCAACTGGTCAAACATAATCTTTTCTAACATATCCCTAATTCTAAGCAAGATACTAATAAGACTAAAATCATTATATTGGGTAGGTGTTGGTAATTTAGGCAACGGGAATTGTTTGCTGCCGATCAGCTTTACCGCTCAAGTCATCGTCTATACTGCTAACCATACTATCTAGTTCGTGGACCAATGACCAACATCTCCAGAGCCCTAGGAGCATCTCCAACAATCTTTCAAGCGGAGATACATGCTATAGATCTTTGCATCCGAGAAAACCTAGACAAAGGCTTGAAGGATGCCAACATCTATATATGCACCGATAGCCAGGCCGCTCTGAAAGCTCTAGCCACTCACAGGTTTGAGTCTAAGTTGGTCTGGGAATGTCGGGTGAATGTGATGCAACTGGCCGCAAATAACAGGGTTTCCCTAATGTGGGTTGCAGGGCACACGAATACCAAAGGAAATGACATGGCGGACGAACTTGCTAGACA
The DNA here is from genome assembly GCA_004785975.1 of Popillia japonica. Taxonomy (NCBI): domain Eukaryota; kingdom Metazoa; phylum Arthropoda; class Insecta; order Coleoptera; family Scarabaeidae; genus Popillia; species Popillia japonica. Next base: position 16,088 of record SMLS01046876.1, on the reverse strand, counting down.
AGCCGCAAACATGCACTTCCTTGGACCCGAACCCTTCTTTGACGTGTCTAAACACCAGCTCAAGAAGGAACTTAAAGATTGGGAAGCAAAAGAAATGGCAGCCCTCTGGAGGAAAACACCCGGACAAACACAGGCGAAGCAATTCATGAACTGCACGCCAAATAGTAATAGAAAACTTCTTGATCTAAGAAAATCAGACTTAAGGTCCCTTCCCGGCCTGCTTACTGGTCATTGCCCTCTAAAGTACCATCTCAGAAAGATGGGCAAAGCTGATCAAGACTTGTATCGCTTTTGCGAACTGAGATCTGAAACAGCCGAGCACATACCTTGCGAGTGCGAAGCAATGGGGCGGCGAAGGTTTCAGCATCTGGGACAGGCGACTGTAACCCCTGAACAGATTAAGGCATTGGCACCCAAACTAATCCTGGGATTCGTTAGGAACATCGGATTAGAAGGGTACTGAAAGAATGGGGTATTCACAATAGATCAACAGGTCGCACTGAGGTGAGGTTATACAGCCTGCACGACCCTTCTTATACAATACAATACAATACAACCATACTATCTATGAAGATATTACTAATCCGATCATTACACTGATGTGTTGGGATATTTTGTGTTTTGTTAGAAGTTCTATGTAAGTTTTTCAATGCCGGTCACACCGACCAACTATCGTCCTGCAACCGCAGATATTCAAATTGGGCATGTTTTTCCTTAAGCAGAACAAGTTTGGTATAACTACCAAGCTGCTTGTAGTCAGTCCAGTGAGCTGGAGATCGGGTTCGTGTAAAGTTGGCCTTAGCTTTATTAGTTTATATCGATTAATTAATTAATGTTCTGGCAGTAACAATAAATCAACAGAATATTAAGATGCCTACGGTATGCCATGACTTGCATCATCGAATTGCAACGATAAGCAATTACTTAGCTAGAGTAAATATAAGTAGCTCCAACTGTAACTATTTTATTATCGTTACTTGGAGTTGTTAATAATTTCTTTTCATATCTGATTCGTACAGTTCCGTCGCGTAAGAAACTTAAAGCTGTGAATTATAGTGAAATCCAATTAATTGAACACAGTATAATGGAAAGTGTGTGGGAGAACTACGAAGTAGACGAGTACATGGGCGATGATAACCATTATCGCCTAGACGTCTAGATCGCCTACTTGACAACAATCACTTCAATAGCATACATTTTGATTACAGCAAAGAAGATATTACTTCAAAATTAACACAACCATTAACTCAAAGAACTTTCCCCGTATTCATTTGTAAAAGGTTAATATTGATTAATGTCCCTAAAACCTTTATACGTCCAATATGATAATAATAGTATGCGCACTAAAGACATAAAACCAAGACTGTAATACTGTGAGTATATGTATATTTGTTATATATGCTGTTGTTATTTTGTTTTCAAATATACTGCTGAAGAATCATGTGGAGTATTATAATTTGAGAAGAAATATACATTTGCATGTTTTAAAGCATGTTGAGCACTAAACTTCAGAACATCCGCCCTCTTAATAGGGAAATGTGTCACACATTCGTAGACACCTTCGTATCTATACTATTTCCTAGAACTTCTTAGTATGTGTATTTGGATAGTGTTATGTTCCTTTCTTAGTTTTCCCTTTGTTGTAAATCACTATCAAGCAAAAGAGTAGCTTCTTCTGTTTAATGCAGAAAAGTACACCTTTAACTGTGGAGACAGATGATGCTACTATTACTACTACTACATGGTCCTGTTAATCGCTTGTTGAAGTGTTCGAATATACTGCACAATGTCTCGCCTCAAACTGTTAAGTTATTAGCAATATAACTGTAAACTGTCACGGTAAACAGCAGATCTAAAAAATTATGGCGAACTTTATTTTACCATTTGTGTCTTAGAAAACCTTATCTGAAAAGTAAACAGCCCAAAGCTTTGAAAATCGTTATGAGAGACATGTATACTTTCGCTAACCTATAGTTATATGCGGGGAAGTGTACAATGTAACGAGAAAAAAGACATAGAAAGGTTGTGTAAAGGTTTCATAAAGCACGATAAGGTCCATGATATGACTTTCATACATATACTCTCCTATCGGGCTTCGTTTACAGTCTTGTAAGCTAAACTCTGTTAATTTCCGTTCGGAAGAGTGATCCATACTGGTAGTATATATTCGACAATGCTAAACCATTAAGATAGGCGAGTGGCCAGGTTACATTCAGAAATGAAGTTTTTTCCTTTTAGTACGTGCCTTTATCGTATACCGCCTTTTTATTTTAGAGATTGTAACGATTTACACTGCCAGATTTGAAGTGTTATGTGGAACGCGATAGAAATTTCCAGATATGTAGGTATATGTATTAGAACCTTGTAGAACGTTGTTACGATTGTTCATTATAATCACACAAAGCGTTTGTAGTATTACTTTTCAGGTGCTGTTAAGCGTGATTATTGTTTGGAAAGGCACATGTGCATACATATGTATGTACATACGTGAATATAGCCCTTCGTTTACTGTTGTAATATAACCCCTACATAGTTTCAAATTACCTTTAGATTTGGTACGCAGTTTCCTATCTTCCCTGCACCTACATAATATAGTGTACTTGTGCAGTGTTATCAGAACATGAAGTAACTATAGAAGCTGCGACCTACATATATTTGTAAACGGTAGAACAAACAGGTACAATTAATTGCAAATTACGCATCTTACCTTTGTTGAGGGGAATTTGTTTTTTGACATGCCTTATTGAGGTCTGTTGAAGATAAGAAATATGTCTGATACCTAATTTTAAGGGAAATAATATAATTTGTGACGAAGTTAGTTTCTATATAAGATAAAAAATAGCCCTTTCACCGAGAGTATACTGCTACAAGTACTGTACGAATATGTATTACTAAATCTGGTTTGATAATAACGATTTCTTTCATATACCCCTTTAGTAGTCTAAATTTTATTTGGCATTTCATAATAATCCAGTGCGACATAAACATACACTCGCGGCCATAAATATTTACCCAACGTCAAAATAACAAAATGCTAATCATAAAATCATTTCAATTAGGACGGTTTTTCATCTCAATTTTATATTTGTCGATATGTCTACTCTTGGCTTTTATAACTTTGTGGCATAATTTCGATATTATCTTTAACCGTTTTGCTAGTGTGAGTGGTTCTATTCCGGACCATGCACCTTGCAGTTGTTCCCAAAGCGTTGGTGAAGATTTTGGGATAGATTTTCGGACTTCGCGGTCTAGTCCTTCCCATCGAAGTTTAATCAGGTTCAGATCAGGGCTTTGGGGCGGCCAGGTCATAATAGCAATTTCTTTTTCTCTAGTCACAGTTTCTGATCAAACCGTGACTAAATATAGATAGATAAATAGGACGTCGAAGTGATAAGAAGGATGTAACCTAGTCAATGGAGTTGAAAGTGATTGTGTCTATCGGATAGTGATGCTGTTTTAATAACCCCCCGTATACTGCTTCTTCGAAACAAATTTCTGATTCACAGAGAGCATTGTTGCACTATCGGGTGTATAAGATTGTAAATTAAAAGATTCAGATACAGACCCGGCCCACATTGATTACAATTTATTCTCTAATTTAAACGTTCTTGACAATGAAGAGAACAAAGCGCCACTAAATGAGTATTTTTCAGAAGCGAATAAAAAAGTCATTTTTACAGGATATTGAAAAGTTTGCATCGGGATAAGTGCAGTGAGGTTACGGGTTATAAAATATATAAATAAATAACAGTAAGTTTAATTGTCACTAATTCTGCACTGGTTCAGCTCTAGTGGAAAAAATTCTCGACTGGTAACGATTCTTTGATTGGTGTGAACTACTACTCTCCTTAGTCACAAATTGTTGTTTTAACGTTTATTGGCGTATTGGCATTGAGTATGATACTCATCGTAAAAATGGGGCACTTGTCTACTCAGCTTGTCTGAAGTAGGCCTCATAATTCTAACGCACGACCAAATAGTCTACACTAGCTGGCAACGAAACCTTCAAGTATTCTTTTGGACTCCTGGTCTTGCACATGCATACAAATAATCTTTTTAGAGCCATACAACAAAGGCTGCCGGACTTTTGGTCCGTATTTGCCAGGTAAATATAGAGGGAATATGTAGAACAAAGGGCGAAAACCTGTCAAGATTGCTCACGGACAACTAAATCGATATAGCTCTTATTTACGAAACCCATACCATGGATGACCTCCAACTAAAATCAAGAGGGTATGTGCCTGGATATGCCACCGTGTGAGCTACTTATATACTACCACACATATGGCACCGCTACCTATGCTAAAGCTAGTATTGATAATGTAAAATTCATATCATCCAGCACCAAGAACAATATCGACACTGTGACTATTTTCATGGGCGGAGTGACGGTCACCAATGTATACACGCCAGCGGAAGTGTTTCCGTTGCCTTCTCACCACCCTGCCTTGATTGCAGGAGACTTCAAAACTCATCACTCCTTTTGGAGATACATCCATGACAATGAAGATGGCAACAGATTGGTGGATTGGATGGAGATTTCTGGCCTTCATCTCGTTTTCGATGTTAAGGACCTTTTAACCTTTAAGTCTGCTCGCTGAGATGCCGAGGCGAACCCCGACCTGTGCTTTGTGTCATATAGTTTGTCTTATTCACTTTTTCTTGTTTGTAAATTTTAGCTATATATCTTTTGTATGCAGTCACACGCAAAATAACACTAAATAAATAAAATCAATAGGTTTGCGATAAACCTGTTCGAATAACCTACAGTAACGTGATACTGCACTCTGAACTTTTTGATGCTCACTTGTTAGCACTCAAGGCCAATTTTAATAGCACACATATACTAACACTGCTACATACAACGAGACAAATTTTACCAGTGGAATACGTACACTTTTTGCTTAGAGTGAATGCAAAGACCAGTCGAATAACCAACATTGAGGTAGTGCAGCTGCACTGTACTAAATGTACCAGTGGTAATCACTATAACGGTTTCTTATGATTAATGGCGCAGTATGCTAAACTGCCCGGTTAACGTACGCTTCTTGCTTAGAGTGAATGCAAAGACCAGTCGGAGAACCATCATTGAGGTAATGCATCTGTACTGTACTAATTGTACGAGTGGAAATTACTATAACGGTGTGTTATGATTAATGACGTAGTATGCTAAACTGTCCAGTTAACAGATGCCTCCAATTTAAGCCCTGTCGATGTAGGAAGCATTTCTTTCTTTGTGACTAAAATGTTGCAATTAGTAGTAGTAGTTAGTAGGAATTGTAAATTGCAGTTCAACTTACTTACATACTTTAGATTTAAGCCGACAACTGTTACAAGAATTTTTTCATTAGAATATTTAGATTTACTTATTGCTATATGTATAAGGAAAATATAGCAATAAGAGCGGTGTAGAGCTAGTTCGCTCCACATGGTGTACCCTGGATATCGCATTGTCGTGAACTAAATGAACTAGCACATACTGGTGACCAGACAACCTTACGAATCTCCTGGTCAATATACGCTTCAAGATGGTGAATCAAGGCATCTACTAAGGACCAGATTAATATTAAATGCATAAGCCGAGCTACATGTGCGAACTTGTGTACTTTTATGATGTGTATAGCCATACGATAAATAAATATGAATAAGATACTATCTTATAAATTTTGAGTACTGCCAGCGGTATAACAAATCTGCACGTAAATTCTGTTACTTATTAAATTAAGTATATGTATTGCAGTTGTCGTTGCATTATGTTAGTTTGCACATTAAGAAGATTGGAAGATACTGTTTCTCTCATTCCATTTAGTGGACATTTAAAGCAAGTTACTTTGTTATTAATTTTTCTCGCATTCAATAATCTTAATTGTTCTCTCTCGTTATGTGAAAAGCAATAAATCACTTAATTCAAATTCTAGTCCGAGAAGGTACTAGCTGAATAGCATAACACAGCTTTGTTCCAGCTTTTTTTAAGAAATTATTTCGTATTTCGGATAGCAATTTATGATTCCTACTAGCCAAGGACTACTAACACAGAAATATATCAGACTAAGGATTGTTTTTTATGACATCTAACAATTAGAATGTGTTTTATTGAAAAGTAGCGATGAAGGCAATTGTAGAAGTAATGCATATTATCAAGCAATGATGCAATACTCCTTACCAGGCCATCTATAGATCGTAAACATGAAGTCAATCCTACAAGTACTGCATTTTATCTAGAAAATGTACAGTACTCCTTATTAGATGAGGTATAGATAATCTTTTTCCTTGTCGGATGCTTACATTATAAGCATTTTTATTACTTATCCGATAGTATAGAAATTTAAAAAAACTCGGCTGTTTATATGCAAAACGTGTTTTTGTATACATGTGTCTTCAGACATCTCATAAAACACAAGTTCTTGCAACACGATCAAACGATTTATTAAATATAAAATGTTGCTTATTACACATGTAAACTAACAACAATGCCAATACAAATCCAAAAAATATCAACAGATATTCTGAACCTCTATTCGTATTATTTTTTAATTACATTTTTTCAATAACAAAAACCAGGCGCTAAGTGCCATTTGTCCAAATATGAGAATTACATATTGTCATAAAAGGAATTGGTATCAATCGAAAACAATCAACGGATAATCCCTTACCTTTAGGTCTTCATCGAACCGCCTGTCTCCGTCCGTAATCGATGAAAGTTCGGTCGTTGTTTTGAGCCTCTGGTTACGAAATACAATGAAGACGATAGCTGCCACTAGAATCAATATAACGACGCTTAATACCCCAATAACAAATCCGATGTACTGTTTGGGTTCCTCATTAGTTCCACCTTTTGTCGAACGTATCGTAGTCGAATTGCGATTCACTTTAGTAGCGATTGTTTTAACTTCGTCCCTCTGGAGCGGATACTCTTTACCGACTTCGGGAATCGTTACGTCTTCCTCTCCGTCTGTGTAGTTTCCGGTTACCACAACTGTAACAAGTCATCAGTCATACGTGTGGTTATTTGACAAGACGAATTGCACTGGAAGTCGTTTATCAAAATGTTCGTGTTTCGGACTTAATACAATTTTAACTTAGACAACTCGCTTTGTGTAGGTTATTTGAGTTTTTTATTTATTTCGGATGCATTCAAAAAATATCGTCTGTCAGCGAAAGACCACCTGAAAAATGAGCCTTTCTCAAGAGATAAAATTGTGGGAATTTTTGTCGAAAGCGACATAAAGAAACATCTTTCGCATTATTGTATTAATGATCTTTACGAAATATTTCTTATATTTTGTTATATCAATATTAATAATTCGAGTTAATTAGTTCAGACAGCTATTGTCCTATTTAATTAAATATAAAGTAGCTGTCAAAATAATGCAAGATACTGTATATATGGCTCAGGAAAAAAGGAGACAAATAACTTTTCCTTGTCTTTCTAGTAGACTTATTTTTATATATAGATCTGTAGGCTACTTACTAGAAATAGAAAGTCGTCTAACTTTCGCGTCAATCTTCAATGCTATCCAGACAAGATAAACTGGTGTTGACGTTGGTTTATGAATTAAAAATGATTAATATTGGTGGTGATTCATATCATGTTCATCTCAGCTGTATGCGAAAGAACATCTGGTGTTGCGTCAATGACGGTGTATCAAATACTGGAGTACTGCTCTAAGACGACAGCAGCATTACTCTTACTATAAGTTGTCGAAGATATCGCGTTTGATAAAGGTACACAGAAGAAGTATGGTTTCGAATAGTTTTTAGTTTTGCACTGATACGAGCAATAAGACGCAAATATCTGGTACTGAAATAATCAGTAGCATGTGGCCCTGTTCACAACGTCAATAGCAGCCATGAGACTTTTAGATTGTTGTTCAAGACATCGTTCTCACAATTCCGCCAAACTTCAAAACAATATAGTTGTATTTTTCCTTTGTTATTTATCTCTGCACTATCTTTTTCAAATAAAATGCAAATTTGCTAGCAGAAACTTTTCGTTTAGTAACTAAAGACTTTGCTTTAAATTGAATTTTAATTTCTCTAGAGAATGGTAGTGCTTTGGTTAATTTCTTTACAACCAATAAATTTGCTCCAACGCAAAGCTGTTATTTACTAAATACACATTTCATGCTAAAAAAATAGAATTTAATTAGCAACGTTGGTATGTCAACGAAAACCCGTAGGAGTAGTGCGCAGTTTTATTGCCACTTATAACCATATAACTTTAGATTTATCTACATCTGCACAAATTAAGTATTCTCTTACTATTCTAAATTGGCGTGTTTATTTTATAGGTAGATTTATTATATTTGATCGTCAAATGGTCAAATATTGCAGGGTTTTCCTCGTTGAATGAGCAGATGTATTAGATAGAGTGAACAGCCGGTTATAAGATCCCAACGCAGTGAATACTGGACATGAAAATCTATACTCCTCTATAAATCACCAGTTAAAATTTCTAGACAGGTTTCATATTTAAGTTGTGTCAATATTGCCACACAAACAATGGCTTGTTCAATGGTGTCCTTTGCGTGTAAATCATTTTTTAACGATTTCGTTGTTTTACTTGTGGAAAGTCGTCCTAAATGATGCTAGTCTTCGAACAAACTTTTGTCTACTTTGAAACAATTATAACATTCCAAAACTTTCGGTGTGTTTAGGGAGTCTTCAAAGTTTTTGAAAGACATACCATGTTGTATCACGCGCTTTACCAAAACGAGACATATTACCTGAATTTATTAACCACCATAAAATCTGTAATTAACACAAAATTACAAAACATGATCTGTAGATCAAACACTATCTCTCAATACAAAGAATCTGACACACTGATTCATTACGTATTTCATAATGGGATTGGAACACGCCGGCTTGTACAGCCACATCAAATAACCGTGACGAGTAATATCCGGGGGAATTCCGATACCACCTCGTACACTGCGGACACTGCACAGTCGTAGCACGTACAGGAAACTCGGTCAGAATAATCTGTCAAAGTCTATTCTGACAAACAAGGGTATTGCCAAATATCTGCGACATAACATCGTTACCAAAACACCTTCAGTTTGAACTAAAATAATTTACTTCTATAATCAATACGTGATGGCGCCGCTAAACAGTCTCTAACTTCTACCAACTTGACCAACATAACCTAGCTTCGTTTCCAATAATATACTGAACTGGTATTTATTTTCCGATGTTGGCCAATATGCCAAATGTACTTCTGCACATGTTCTAGCATTAATTTAGAAACAAAAATAGGACAGGATCTAGTTTTTAAAATATGTAGTATATCATCTAGTATAGTTTCAGAACGTGGAAGCATGTTTGTGATTTACATGGTAACTAACTATTTGTTCTAGTTTCTAGGTAATAGCGTAATAGTTTAGAAAAAGTATGAATCTAATATGGTGCAAAGTGGCCTTTATACCATGCCTTCAAAAATTTTTCCGATTAACGTAGGCTGTTTTCTAATTAATTTTCTTTCGAAAATTGAGAAGTTTTTTTTTAATTGTACTACATATCAATAAATTTTGAGAACTGTCAGTGACAGTTAAGTTAAGAGAGCTTCCATTTGATTGTTTATCTTCTTATTAAAAGTTGTAATACAAAAACTTTTATAAGTTTGAAAGTTGTTTTAGAACTGGTCGACAGTTAGATGATGGAGAATGGGGTTTATTCCTGTAATCAGTGCTTGTAGGATTTCCAACAACGGTTTTTCAACCTACGTCTTCATGAAACAGATGCAGTAACTTGTAAACCTGGTGGCGGAGCACCTAAATAACGAGCAGCAGCTTGCATAGAGGATATGCGACAAAGAACGGACGACAGACCTAAAAGTCTATTGAAAGCTGTCGCAACAACTTCAGTTGTTAGTTGAAACATGGCACACAATTTTAAAAAAGGATTTAAAAGTTGTATTCATATAAGATTCAAGCAGTTCAACGTTCAGCAGTTGAACGTACCGAGATAGATTTTAGTACAAGAACGCAGTGTAGTCAATGGTTTTTGGATAATCTACATATTGCGTGTCTAGAACGCCGTCATGCTTTTTTATCAATGAGGCTTGGTTCCATCTTTCTGGGTATTGAAATGAACAAAATATAAAAATGTGGTCCGCAGAACAACCTCATGAATTCGTAGAAACTCCACTACATCCACAAAAACTAGGCGTCTGGCTAGCAGTTTTAAGGAGACGGATTATTGGGCCCATACTTTTTAATTATTACAGGTTCTAAATAATGAACTTCATGATAACGATCTGAGAAGGAGTTTTTCAACAAGACAATGTAGCGGCACACAAATCTCGATAGACAATCGCTTTCTTGTAACAATTGTTCGATTACAGAATTGTTAATATTCTAGCAAGATCTCCCGATCTGGGAATTTTAGGGTATTTTATTTTTCCGTATTTGAAGAATACCATTTTCAAGACCAGACATAATAGAAGCGCAGACCTTCGCAATGTTATTATTATATACCTTGTAGATGGTTTGGAGAGTATGAAGCGTAAAGCTAAATAGCTTCTCTTCTATGACGAAAATGATGGCTTAGAAATGACAAAAAAAGTAATTGGAAAATTTGTTTCAGCTATGCTTAGATATCTCAGTAATTTACAAACTACAGACAATTCACTGCATTTTGTTACTTTTCTTATATTGTAGTTCTCTGTTTGTGGTTTTTTTATACGATATATCATACAGTTATTTTTTTTTAATTTATTTATGTACGGTAAATAAATTAATATTTTAATCTACATTGTTAATTTATTTACGTTTTAAGCATTGTTGGTTAATAACATGTTCTATAAACAAATTCACTACTTCAGTATTAAATTGAATCTACAAAATGATTTAATTAATGTTGCCCTACGTTTTGAAAAATAGATTGCAAGCTCGTTTTAGAGTCAATAATAATTTTGGAAGGGGCAAGATAAGCTTTCCAACATAAGATTAGGAATGTTTTATAGCTGGTCGTAAAGATTTTTTGCGTATGCCTACTCCAAGAAAGGACATTTTATTAAGGTCGAATGTATTTTTGCGACGGGTAGTAAATCTTTTATTTACACATTAGCTTTATCAATTTTGTAGTTTATTTATATCGCATGTTATAACCGGAGGATCTATGCCGAGGCATTTTAGTAAGTTTATTACATTTGTGAATTGGATAAAAATATACAGGCACGGGTGTGTAGGTGCTTTATTTGGTGTCAGAACTCTTATATTACTCATACATCTAGACATAAAATGTAATTCCCTACTCGGTAGTATAATGTTATTGTCGTAATATACTTCTATGTACTTGAACCTCATAAATTGTAATACCTATTATTCCACCTTCAGTTCTTTCTATTATTAATCCAATGCTCGACAATGTTGCTGTAAATCTACAAATATGTACATATATTCAGTTTGATCCAATATGAATTATCGGATTGCTTGCTGCCAGTCATTGTGCTTATGCTTTGAGATTATTGTTAACGGATAAACATCGAATTCAATTCATTATTCTTATTGAAATGTCGGTGAAAAATTTCTTGACAATATCAAAAACTTTATCTTTGTAATTCGTGCAAAAAATTGAAAGTTATAGAGACGTTCAGGTATCTGACAAAAGGAGCACAAAGCCAACAAGACTAGGAGGCAACGGTTATAAGCCCACAATTAAATAAAGTCGCTGGTAGAATTGAAATACTACAATCCAGTAAATAGCAATCAGCTTGTATGAGCAAGTCCAATATCATCATAAAATACGGAGCATGGGAGGAGGGGGAGGGGGGTCAATTTGTAGTGCAATTCGGCCAAGGTGGCTGTGACGACTGCGGAGGTGTGAGCCGGTGCGTTATCTCAGTGCAAGAGCTCCTTTTTCTTCATCAGCGTGGATCACACCTCGCGCATCTCAAAAAACGGTGGCCATCACTTCTCTGGCCGAAGGTACGGTCTTCGCCTTCGTTAGAGCACGTTCACCATGTAAAACCAATTGTTTGGATTGTTCTTTGGTGTCTCGTGTATACCAAGGAATCCACGTTTCATCGACGGTCAAAAAAGGACGCAGAAACTTCTTCGGATTTCGATTAAATAGAGCCAAGCACGTATTTGAAGTGGTCTCGCGATTCCACTTGTTCTCCGGTGTGAGCAAACGCGCGAACACCTTTCTAATACCTAAAATATCGTGGAGGATATAGCCAAAGGTTCATTTGAGATACCTGTCATCTCAGCCAACTGCCTATCTGTCTCTCGGCGGTCCGCCAATACGATATCATGGATTTTGTCCACGATTTTATCTGCGGTAGCCGACTCTGCACCCCAATGGTAGACGGTTGTATAGAAAGGTTATTAGGTCGCATAAACACTGAGCGATACTGTTCTTTTTCCATGGTGACAAAAAACACTAACACAATGTTTTGAAATGGTTATCAACACAAAACTAGGCATCGGATTGTCCCCAGGTCTTGACAGGTGGGATAAAAAAGTTATACTGAACAATAATACACTTATTTTGGCTGAATAGCGCCACCTATCTTCCAATCCGAGTATGCATCAAACAGGCCTCGTATAGAATCTTTGCGCTAATAAATAGCAACCGATATACGCATTTTTCCGCGTAGGTATATCGATGCCCAATATGTGCAAGACCTTCTATCTAATATTGCAGCAACAAGCGGAACAATAGATAGCGTTACAAAACGAGGTAAATCTGTATCGCAATTTAACATCGTTCGTCTACTAAATCCTACTAAAAATTCAATACACTATTCACACTGTGTTGAGAAGATTACCACCCAATTTAAGAGAAAATTGACGTCGAATATTCGAGAAGGAAATTAATTGCGCACATAATTTTTATATATTGGTATTCTTAAATGGGGCACTTAAACACAGTCTATAAACCTTAAGATATATTACACCGCAGTATGGAATGTATATTACGACTAATTGGACTGAATACTCTGTAGGTAGTAGGAAGTTACACACATTGTTATGTCGAAGTGTACAAGATCGATAATATGGAGAGTTCATTTCGCGTGCGACAGTTTGATTTATTTCGATGGAGATTAATGTTTGCGTTTTATCGTTTGCAAAATGGGTTCGTTTGTAAAACAATAAGTCACGCGGATGATTGCAAATTGCTGATAGATTAAGAAGAGGAACAGCATCAAGTCGTACTTACCAGAGTCGAAGGAAATTTCGCTCAACAGGATCCAACGCGACGCGAAATAAAGTTGAAGTTTGAGAAAACGTCCGATCCGGTGGTGGAGCTTAATGGTGACGTTACGCGCGTGTTCTAGAACCATATCGGGCATGTAGGAAAAGTGGACGGGTTCCCCATTAAATAAATTTCCACCTACACTGAAGTAAGTTTTTGCCCTAGAGAAAACCTGAAAAGGTAATATAATTATAACGTTTATCTCTGTTGAAAGTTGATTTAACTAATTAACGGTCGAATACATATGTGTTTGCATAAAAAAGGGTGCCGCCTTAACAGGCTCCCAATCCAATTCGATCCTGTTTCATATTTAGAAAATAAAGCAATTAGAGGCTGCTTCCGTATAAATATACGTAAAAACTTGTTCACGCCACAATACAATTGTAATTGCTAAATATTGGATTCGATGTAGTTTGTTATTACAGTAACCTCATATTAATTCGTATTTTATTTGTCTATATACACTTTTATATTTTATAACGTAACTGTCAATTAAATTTTAAATACATTTCATTTGGAAAGACCATATTGGTTTGGCTTCTATAAAATTCCGTTCTACATTTTTTTATATAACCAAACACTTGATCGTTGAAATGAAAAGGTGACTAGTTGAGGATATTCTTAATTGCTAATCATATAGTGAACTATGATAAGGTGTATCTTATTTTTGGTTTGAATATTCATTCTAATAGAAGCATATATAATAATTATATATCTATTTAGACCATACAGTTAAAATGTAACTTAATGGCTCAAATACTTTACAAACATCGTTTATTGAAAACGGGTGGTTGAATGTGCCTGCAAGGTATTTTTAGACAAACTTAAAAAATGATGGAATATATCATAAGTAATGTGAATGAACGAATATGAGCTGTAAATGTTTTACCGTATTTCTAGTACTAAACAAATATAAAAGATAATAATTTACTGATCAAGTTGCTGACCATTTTCAATAGACCGATTTGAAATTTCCAACTGCTCCCTTTGTATTCTTTCCATAATTTGTCACAATTCCTCAACGTTTTGTGGGGTATTATCTACATCATAGAGTTTTTAGTTGCCATAAAAATAACTTCGAAGCATTTAAGTCACGAGATTTCGTGAAAAATTGCAGAACTGTATTATTTCCAAACCATTGGTAGTCTATGGCATATTCCTATTTACGACGTATGTGTGTGTAAGAATTAGCATTTTTTGTTATTTCGTATTTCTTCGTAAATAAACTGGTCCTATGGACGATAGTAGGTACGGACTATAGACTACTGCATATTATTATTTAACAGTCAACCGTTGATAACTTCTGAAGGATAATTTTGCCTAATATATATTCGTCGATTCAGGCGCAATTTTGTAGTCTCTTTAAACTATCATAAGACAGTAAGCTATACCTAACATGAATCTTGTACAGTTTGGACTTATTTCTACTTTCCCTAAATGTAAAATAATAGTGCATATAGTATCAAGTACAGATGTTGTTTAAGATGATTTCTTATTTAGAGATCATTACCTTGCGGGCATAATGCTTAACTGTTTGGAACATAACATACCCGAACACGCTCCGCTGGGTGATTAACTGTAGTAGCATTAAATAGAGACAAGTCGCATTAAATAGAGACATAGTAAACTAAATTGTATGCTATAGCACTGCGGCAACAAATACATTTATTTGTTTTAAAGTTCGATTGACTTAAATCTTCTTTTAAGTTTTGTGGCTTATGTTAGGTTTTTGTTACATGTGCACACTCTATCTTGCATTACATTGACGTATTATATTATGGCTCTATTGTAAATATATGTATATGTACATATATGTATGTTCTACAAGTTTCGTAATATGATACATTTCACACGCACTGAATCTTTACTATTACCTTTCGTACTTATTGTTAGTGCATCAACCAGTTCTTACTGGTAGAAATTATTCTTATCTCGCTAAAATTACTAGATATAAATACAAATAAAACGATGAGGTAAGAGTATATGTGCGTTCATAGTGTGTATCTCTAACATTTTTTTAATTCTTGATGATTACAATACAAGTATTACAATTCATGAAAAACAAGGCGTATACCTAAGAGGAGCGGTTCTAAGTATCAAGACAGAAAGAGTTCTAAATTTGGCTGGAATATAATACATATTCATTATTCGTTCCTCATTTTCAAGGAAAATTGTCCAGTAATTCCTGCAGTACAAAATGCACACCACACAGTCACTTTTGATGTGTCGTCAATTGCCCATAGATTTTCATGAGTCAATATTCCGCAATTCTGCTAATTGTCACTGAGTTAGAAATGGACATCGTCGCTGAAAAAGATTTTTCTGGAAAATTCGTCTTTCTTCGCGCATCCAATTCGTAAAGGTAAGCACGGGTGGTCGCCTTAAGTTCTTGCGTCAAAATGGCCGTATAATTCCTGTGCTCGTAGTCGAATGGAGGTGTTTTGAGTCGCGCCTACATTTCCCTCACGATAGCAACGTTTTCGACCGAGCGTCCTACACAAGCACAGTTTTTAACATCTGCTACAGATCCACTTTCTTTAAATTACTTAACAATTTTCCCGTCACTCTCGGTTGTGCGAAATGCACTCTTGCTTGAACATTCATTTTTGTAGTAATCTTCAATAATGTTAACACGTTATTAAATGCTGAACTTTCCCATGATTCAATGCAAATGCAAACGACTGAATATATCTAAACAAAGGCCAACCTTGAAAACCAATCGACATTAAGGGTGCTGCGTACAAAAAAAATTGCTTTTTTATTACTGATTTCTTCATGTGCAATATAATATAAACGTATTTCTAGTATACCTACCTATTACAAGGACTAAAAGAAAAGTGTAAAACGAAAAATAATGTCTTACGAGTTAAAAAAGTCAACATCTT
>SMLS01046868.1:0-10096 GCA_004785975.1 Popillia japonica | reverse complement strand
CTTTAACTACGATCTCCATAATTTAATAGCCTGCATCGTACATCTCTTTCCGGTAGACCTGTTAGTTGGTTAGTTCGTTCCAAAAATTACCGTTGTACTAATGCAGCGCATTCAAATATAATGTGGCAGGCTATTTCCTCCTCCTCATTGCATAATCTACAGATAGGTTAGTCTTTAAAGATTCCAATTCGATGCAGATATTCCCGTAGACAGCCGTGTTCTGTTAGCAGACTCGTCACTGTTCTAAGATGTACTTGCTTGAGAGCCAGGACATCCGCTGCTAATTGGCTGCCTCATCATCTGTTTGCTGTGTAACTGCCTTTCAACGTTGTTCCAGTGTAGTTAGTGTTAGTTATTGCCAGACTCGGTTCTGGTCCAGTGAATCGAGTTGCAGAGCCTCTTCTTGCCTGGTTTGCTACTTCATTGCCTGGTATGCCCCCTGAACCCACACCAAAGTAGTTTTGTTGCGTATTACCAGAGTCTTTAGGTTTTTAGGCAATCCCAAACAAGCTTTGAGATTATGTGATAAGCTGCTAGTGTTTTTAGGGCCGCCTGACTGTCCGATAGGATATGAATCAGCTAAATTTTTGGTTGTTTTTCCAATGCCTTTCGGGCACATATCTCTATTGCTGCAGTCTATATGCCTCTATTGTTGCCTCCCCTCTTATGTAAATGTCCAAGGTGGGCAGGTTTATCATGGTCTCCGTAGCAGCGGTTGGCGTGCTTTTTGCGGCACCAGTAATACAGAGGCAAGCTAACTTCTGAATCTTTGCGAGTTTTGTAATTGCTTGCTTCTGTGTAATTGTAGTCCAGCAAATCAGACAGCCCTAGGTTAGCATAGGTCCTAAAAATTTTGTTTCTCGACTGAATTGTACTGTTTCGTTATGAAGTGTTGGTGGTTTTAGGCCATCTATCTTCTGTCTTCTCGTAAAGGGCACCAGTCTTACTTTCACAGGGTTAACTCTGAGGTTTTCCTATCTACACCACCTTTCTGTTGTTTTCAGAGCTCTTTGCAATATCATCAGCATACCTCTGGGTATAGTAGCCTTCATTGTTCAAGGTTACAAGCATTTTGTCGATTACTGGGGCCTAATACTAGGTAATGCTGCACATCTCAGTGTTACCTTAAACATCTCTTAAATTTCGTGGTTGCCAGTTTTTTGCAACTTTCAATTCATTTTCTCACATATCTCATCTTTCTTCGATCCACTGTTGCCAAGACTAAATAAAGACATTCAGGTTGCTGCAGAACCAAACCTTTCGATTCATCGTTTCAGCCACATAATTCCTGTTTAATGCTCAAATTCATAGAGATTTTCAACTACTTTTATTCGGACGAATATGTGATCAGAGGCACCTTTTATTACAAAGGGCATTTTGGCCGGAAAATTGCCTTGTCCAACACCTCAGTGACTGTGCCATTCACTAGAAGCTGACTAGAGCTCTCAAGATTGAATGATGGCTACTATCGACTCTTTCATTGTAGAAAAAGGTGTGTTACGTAAATTATATAAGTTGACTGACACATATTCATTAATTAATTGCCTAATACTACTTCGTGAAGTGCTTCTTCCAACGAATTATGAAAATAATATGACTATTACATACCTGCGACATTTCAGGTATAAGAGGCATGTTTTAACAAAGCATTGCACAAGTGTTGCGTACACATTGAATTATATTGTATACGTATATTACACGCAATGTAATTACGGTAGGCACATTCATATGCGTTGTGAATTATTAATCTAAATTTAATTTCTTTGCTATTTATTACTTGATAATGATAAACGGCAGCAACTTATATTTTTTCGCGAATTATATAAAAAGCATCCACTGAATCAATTTGGTTGAAAGATAGAATTGTAATTCAAGGTATTAAAGTTGTATTTGAAGAATGAGCCTTATCATCATCTAAAGCGAACAGAGATAATCGTTTTATCTGATGATTTAGTATTTAGAAATTGTTTTAGAAAATAAACGTGTGCCTACGCTATTCTACGCGTTTAATTCGTTTTTTTTTGTGTGTGGGCTTTACTTATGGATATACAAATTAATGCGTTAGCTGCAGGTAGATATACGATATTATCTTATAGATCGGGGAGCTGTTTAGTCTTAATTCAACATTACTTTTTTCTCTTATACGTCGAGACACTGTTTATTTGCTTTAATCAACACTTTGTTTAAAATTTACTCGGCAGTCAATGCGATTTTACGGAGAATAATGTCAACCTCATTTTCTCTTAAATTGGATTATTCTGTGATGAAATGTTGTTTGTGCGTTAGTCATCCTATGCAGTTTCATAAGTTACTGGCTGCAGTACTTGCAGTATTGATTTTTTATTCAACGTTAATTGACGCATCTTTATTCAGTTATTTAATGGATGCTTAACAGTCATTTTTTTTACAAATATGGAAATATTTATATACTTACATATTTACTAACATTTCTTGCTGTTTTCTTAAACTTAAAATTACCGACCAATACTTACAATTTGTACAATACCTGGAAAAATTAACGAGAAAACGTAGTTAGTAGTACAGAAAACAAGTTAAACGAGAAATGTAATATTGGAATAATACACCCTACGATTACTTTAATAATTATAGCTGACAAACCTGGGAGAGATCTGTCTATTTTTCCTGTTATGTGGAGAAACGCCCTTCTAATTTGGCCAGAGTAGGCTGTGAAACACTAGAATTATCGCAAATATATTAATACACATTTTAGCGGAAAATAATTAGTTTCTAATTTGTTGAAATATACCCCTAAGTAGGTGGTAGTATTACGTCAAATAACTGAAATATGCAAATGACTATCACCGAATGTCAAAGATTTGTGGTAATATAATATATATTTTTTCGGGAGTGAGAAGAGGAATACTCTTGTTTGTTTCAAAATTAGTTGTTTTCAATTTGAAATTGAAGTGGGAGAATGGCGAACTGCAAGCTTCTTCAAAAGCTAGAAGAAAAATTTAAAAATCCTAGCTGTTTATCAGTATAAAAGAAAAGTAGCAATAAGGCAAAGCCCATAATAAAAGAAAATAAATATTTGATCGTTGACTCCTTTCAAAAGATGCTACAGCACCTGGCCAAAATATTAGGGACACCTGAAAATTTTATACAGTAGCCGCTCGATTATGTGAACTAATTAAAACCTTACCTGTTCACAGAAGCGAAATGTTCACTCAATCGAATGTAGGTACAGTTTAAATTGTTTATTTATATATTCAGTAACATTAAAGAGAACTTACAAATGAAAAATATACATGTACTTTATAGGTACATACATGAATACGTAATGATTTAAAAAACTCAGTTTTGTTTGTTAAAAAACTGCTTAATTTTGTTTGAACCTTCTTTTGTTTTAAATGTCTTTGAACTGCGAATTTTTTTATTCTTCGCAAAGTTAGTAGATCTTTAGAATTCAGCATCTTTTGTTCTGCCCAAGATATCACTATATTAAGTCTTTGTAAAGCTTTCTGGGTGGGGATGTTAGTTGGCATTGGTTCATCATCCATTATTTGTTCCACATTCTCAATTTCAATCTCATCCTCTTCAAGTTCTTCTATTACATTCTCATTCCAGTTTTCTATGTCTTCACGGCTGTACGTTTCGTTTTCGTTCACTTCCTCTAGTAATGCTACCGTTTCTTGAAGTGTTATTGCCTCAACGCTATTCTTATATTTTTCTTGTAAAATAGCCAGTGGAACATCTTCTGAATCAGTTCGTTATTTAAAGAACCTGATAAAATATTTTTCCAACACTTAACAATTATTTCTTCTTTTACATTTTTCCATGCTAATGCAAGATGTGTAACAGCATCTTTTAGACTCAATTTTTAATGTCAGCTGAAGTATCAATTCTATCAGAAGAACTATTGTAGATAAAAGGCTTCTCCTATAAAACAATTTTGTTAACCTAATGACATTCTGGCCCGTGGATTGTATCATAGCTGTTACATTCGGGGATATGCAGACAGTAACAATTTTTCCATCATCAGAAACCAAGTTTTCTGCTGGTGGATGACTTGGAGCGTTATCCAACAGTAAAAGGGCTTTTTGTGGTAATCCCTTTTGTTTCAAAAATCTTCGAACATGCGGGACAAATGAACGATGAAACCAATTTTCAAATACCCTCGACGTCATCTCAGCATTCTTCGTACTTTATTCTTAAACTTCTTAAAGCGTCTTGAATTTGTGGCACGTCCAATCACTAGCGGTTGGATTTTATGTTCTCCGGTTTCATTGGTGCATGCAAGAAAAGTAACTCTAATTTTATACGTTCCTCAACTAGGGGCCTATCTTTTTTCAGACGTAACCAACGTCCTCTCTGGGAGTAGCTTCCAAAACAAGTCTGTTTCGTCGGTATTGTACAATTGATCAGGTGTTAATTGTAGCTCCTCTACATATTAGAATGGACCTATATGCCCCGGAACAGCTGATAACTTTTCTCCCGAAATTTTTAAATGTCTTATTCCAAATTTTCGTTTAAATCTTTGGCTCCATCCGTCACTAGCATTAAAGTTAGTCAGCAAAATAATTCATAAGCCGGGAATTTACCCACTTCACTGAATTGAATGTGTTATTGTTCACTCTTTGGAGCTTTAGTAATAAAATTTTAGCTGTTCATATAAAAGAGCAATTTACTGAATAGAGTATTCACACTACCGAGCGGCTACTGTAATTTTACTAAATTATTTAAACAAATGGACAATTTGTATTTGAAAATTTAGTTTTTTCGATTAGTTCTTCTTTCGTCTTATTGTCTTTCATGTAAACCAGGCGTTTTAACGTATTCCACACCTTTTGAATCGGGTTTATATCTGGAGAATTTCTTGGCTACGATAGTATCGTTATGACTACTGCTGTCAGAAAATCCTTAATCGACTTTGTTGTGTGGCACGACGCATTGTCCTGCATAAATGTATATGGGTCTTAATTGGGGGCCATATCATTCAAATAGGGTATTGAAAAAGTTTCTAAAACGTGTTTTGCTTGGTTTTTGGTCCATATTTCAGTGTACGATACCATGGCCCCTGGAGGGTGTTTCACAGATTTTACCATACAGTCTTCATGAAAACGTTCTGAACGACGTCTCCTGATGAAATCAGCCCTTTGTTACGACACAGAACACAATCTAAGAAGTTGAACAGAAAATCGAAATTCTTTTTGTAATGACGTTCAGTTTTATCAATTGGCTTTCCTTCCTTCAGTGATTAATGGTATAGTTTTTGAATTGTTCGAGCGACTCATCGCGCCTTTTTTTTCATTTTAAATGTTAATTTGGGCATTTTAACGGGACGTCTGCCTTTGAAATTTGCAGCGTACAGCCTTGGACGGATTGTCCGCTCCGATATTTTCATTCTTTCTTCAGTAAGGATTTTTTTATTCCTTTACTGGATAGTCTACGATTTTCTGTAGTAACTTTCACCGAACAGACGTTTCCATTTTTCTACCACAACTGGATTTCCCTGAATTTGTTGCAGGAATGCTTTATTTTATCAAGTAACCAATCCACTGAACTGTTTGTCGAGAAACTCCCTCTATTCGTGCTATTTAACGTTGCTAGTAGTTTTCTTTGCTTTTTTATCAACAGAATTGTTTCCGACCCGGAACGAAAGCCGGGTAACTAGTATTTAAAGAAGGTTACGTACAGTTCTCGGAAACAGAATATTAGTAGATGTATTAAATACATACATGTGTATATACAGTACTGTGCAAAAAGAGAGGAACATAGGTATACATATTTGTAAAAGTTTATTTAATAGTCAGTGTTTCGGAAGAATGCGCTAAATAAACGGATAACCCGTAGGCGGAGTAATTTTCGGGATTGGTATTAAGAGGCAATAAAATTTATGGGTGGATCATTGTAGTTTACGAGTGCTAAGAATTTACAACTAAATTATAACGAGGTTTATATTATATTTCTAACAGCAAAAGTTGTAGTGTAGAAACTGGTATACTGTGAAAGCTGCTGCTGCAAGTTGTGATACAGTGGTCACATTTCGAAAAAATGCCGAAAATATCGTTATTCATTAGAAATAAAGTTGTTTTATATAATGAGGGGTCAGCCAAGCAGAAATTGCAGGACGTGTGCAGTGTTCTAGGGGCGGTGTACAAAAAATTCTCAAAAAATATGACAAAACAGGCGACGTGGTGGATAAACAGAAGCCGGGACGACCGAAGAAACTTTCTAGAGCGGATACACACTTTTTGAAAGTAACAGCTCCATGAAACTGAAAAAAAGTTAGTGCAGAACTGGCGCGAGAGTTAGAAGAACCTTCAGGCACACCAGTACATGCGTCGACTGGTGTTTGAACAAATCGGGATTAGTAATTGTCAGGAAATCTCTTTTACGACGAGGAAATAAAGGAAAGAGACTCAAATATGCTAAAGAACAAATTTGGACAGATGATCAGTGGAGCAACGAGTCAAAATTTCAATTACTTGGGTCGAACAGGCGTCAATATGTTCGATGACGTGTTGAGGAAGCACTTGCCGAACCATATTTACAAGCTACATACGTTCAAACATGGGGGTGGCAATATCCACGCTTGGAGCTGCATTTCATACCAACGAGTTGATGACATTTTTAGACTTGAAAGGAAACTTACAGCAGAGAAATATAGAGTAATATTGGAGCAACATGCTGTATCTTCTGGGCATGGTCTAATTGGTAATAACTTCCTGCAGCAAGATAACGATCCCAAGTATACCTCTCGGCTGATGAAGAACTGTTTAAAAGTCAGTTGCAAGAAGACTGAGTGGTTCGCACTATGGTCTGGCTGCCATAATCTTCACCGTAAAAATAATAAAATGGCACCTAAGAATTTGAGTCAGTTGTGGAACATATTACGAGAAGAGTGGTATCGTATTCCAGACGATTTCATCAGAAAACTGCATGATAGTCTCTAGGCTCGTGTAAGAGCCACTATCGCTAATGCAAAATATTAAGGAACTACGACTACACTCAATTATACTAATTACTGATACAAGTATTCTATTCGTTGTAAATAGATATTGATAATATACATAGTTACTTACATTACGGCTAGAGATTCTCTCTTAAATTTCTTTTTATAGAATTTATCAAGGTGCCTCTTTCTTTTGCACAGTAGTGTATTCACAATCTTTTCTTTAATGTAGCCTTAATATTTTGGCCAGGTACTGCACTTGTAGTTACTTCAACGTACTGTTCTTGGCCCAACCAAACATTTGTTCGTATTTCTTTATATAATTTGAGTTAAGTAAAATAGCTTCTCTAATTGATTGTCCTTCGTCTGAATTCAATTAGTCTGGAATAATTTGCACACATTGTGTGCCGGAAAATGAATCAGGTTCTCCTTTTTACGTCCTTAACCGCAGCTGAAGCTGAAGTGAATAAAATTGGCAAATAAGTATTTTGAGAACAATACTTGATTATTATTCAAGAATTTAATAGTCAAGTTGCAATTGTTTAAATGCGTTTTAAATGTAGAAAATGACTTATTTTAAATTTAAACTTTATAATAATTAAATTGACGTATGTATGTATGTATATTTTTTTAGAAAAATTCATTTACGAATTGTTGTTGTTAATTAATGTAAATTTTAGGGGAGGGCTATATCCCAGCATAAATCTGATTACAAACCGGATATAGTTTGAATAATATTGTCATTGATTATAATTCGGTGATGCGTATACGAGTAGAAGCTATAAATAAATTTATTTTAAGAAACATGTAAATTTGGAATTCTAAAATAGTACTGTTGCAAGTTAATGTTGTTAAGAGATACATAGAAAAAGCTATATTTAATCCTTTATATGCTCTTGTACGCATATAAAAATGGTACTTTGGGAAGATTTCTAAACACATGGCTATTTCGTTTCTCTGTCTTGAAGCGGCAATACTAATTAATCACACAAGGCACTACGTCACATCCAAAACACCCTTCATATTAGCTATAAGATATATGTAGGTAAGGCGAATTTTTGCCAATGAAATACATCCAAATATTTATATACATATTTACTCAAACAGGAAGTTTTTACGTTTCTCTTTGCATTCGATGTATGTATTTGCTTTTTGCGTCATTAAAGACGTCATTGTTGCAAAGTGTTTACTGCATTCTCCAAATATATCTGCAAGGTGTTTGATGATGTTTAGATTTTGTAGGTTATGTAGGAGTAGTGAATGTTAATAATTGATCTGTCTAATTCAAACCAAGAACAAGTAATTACGACTATTACGTATAGCCTATTTTTTTTTATAATAACATTTATAAGGAGAAATTGCTATCAAACGCCATAATTTAATAAAAGATGCACATATGAAATTAAGGTTAACTCAGTGCTGTCAACAAAACCTCGAACCACTTCGAAACTGACAAACTCGAAAACCTCCGTTTTTGTGGATGGATGAAATATATTTACTGTGATGTAACAGTCAGACAAACACTCATTAAATATTTGGAAACATATTTGCGTCGCAAAAAGTCCCCTATAATCTACAACTTTTCGTAAAAAACGAGAAATTTTACATCCTATAGATTATAGATTTATTGTATCGAGTTTGGAAGGAATCCTCCTTAGGCACGCCTCAATACATTTTGAGGATCCATTCGAAAATAATATAAGGAGTTACCTCAACGACATAAAATTATTTACTGTATTTGTTTCAGTTAAACCTGTTGCAACTTGTATTAAGTCTTTAAGATTAACCAGAGATGATTTTGAAATTATTAAGGTGATTGGAAGGGGAGCGTTTGGCGAAGTGTGCGTTGTGAAAATGAGAGGATCTGATAAGGTAACTACGGCGGACTCAACAAGCAGTTTGCGGCTTCTAATGAAAAATATTTAATTTCCAGGTATTCGCGATGAAAATATTGAATAAATGGGAGATGTTGAAGCGGGCCGAGACGGCGTGTTTTCAAGAAGAAAGGGACGTTCTTGTTTACGGTGACAGACGGTGGATAACGCATCTGCACTACGCCTTTCAGGTGGGTACTGATTGTTTTTGCGATGACGTATGCATTCGGTGTATTGTTATGTATTCAACGACATGCCTATTTCTCACATATCCTTTTGTGTTTAGGATGAATCGAATCTTTATTTAGTAATGGACTACTATTGCGGCGGAGATCTGCTTACATTACTCAGTAAATTCGAGGACAGGCTTCCGGAAGATATGGCGAAGTTTTATATTGCGGAAATGGTACTCGCCATAGATTCAATTCATAATTTAGGATATGTACATAGGTATGTTATGTATTAGTGAAGCTTACAACTGACGTTTTTAAATGATTCAGTTTAATGTTGCTGCATCTAATGCAGTATTTATCGATAATATTCGCTTCCGTTACTCCATGTTTAGGTGGTTTTAATTTTGCAGTTTATTTCCGCCTGCAATTATCTCTTATTTGCTTTATGTACGATTACGAGAATTGCAAATCTCGATATTTTGCATTACATAAATTAAACATTTACAGTTTGTGTGGTTTGATTATCATTATGGTATTGTTAATCATGGATGGTGTTTCATAAAATTTGTAATTACAGACGATGTCTGTACTTAGATTAAAACACTATTTAATTGTGGATTGACGATTGGGTATCTTCGAAATTGCGCTTTCTTCAAACTTATAGAACGATTTAAATTCTGCAGATGCTCCTTTCACTTGCAAGTTTCTTCTCGAGACTAGCAAAGCTGCACAAATTTCCTTTGATGTTGGAGCCGCGCTATCTTCAAGATTATCATTCTTCACTCTCTTTTAACTGCCGTTTTTCCAAAATACTTGCCACTACAGCATCTTCGAAATAATTTTCAACTACCGCCACAGGATCATCCATTTCCCTGCAACTTTTAATTCATCATCCAAACCATTTTGTAAAATCTCGTTATTCTCTTCTGAGGCAATAGCATCTTTGGCTTGCTTTTGGTTATCTTCGTCCATTTCCCGATCAAGTGGTTGGATCAATGATGTGTTCGGTTGCAAGAAAAAAACAATTTTATATTGTTTAACACAACATTTGAGTGAGCGGTGCAGTTGTCCAAAATTAGCGCATTTTTTTTATTTTATCTACTGAGCTCCCGATTTCATTCTGTTAAAAACTC
>SMLS01046861.1:0-14462 GCA_004785975.1 Popillia japonica | reverse complement strand
ATTTAGTTGACTTTAATCTGACATGAATCTTGTTAATTTGAGATCTTTTCTTCTTGATTGTATAAGAATCTTGGAAAAACGTAAGCTTTGCGTACTGTACCTACATAATGTAATAATCTTGTTATAACTAACCATACTTGATATTAAATGTGACTAGAACTAACAAAGAGTCGAAAGTAACAAGTTAATAAAGGTGCATTAATCATGTTTTATATCATGAAATAAGTACAAAATGTTAATGGTTTCTAAGATGTCTGTACTCTAAAAAGTTCTGATATTAGATTTGTATGGTATATATTTCATGAGATAAAAATGTGGAATTGGTTCAGGAATTGTGTAGTTTGGTGATGGAGGCTTGTTTGTTGTTTGTTTAAATTTATAACTATAACACCAGTATTAGCATTGGACTTTTTTTCGTTCGGTAAAAAATTAGAAGTGTACTTAAGAGAATATGGCTAGCATTTGTATTATTAGAAGCTCTCAAAATTAAACGTTGAAGACAGAAAGCTTAAACAAATTTTGCAATAAAATTCTGCTAATCAACTTGAATGATTTCTAAAATGTGGCACTTAAGGTAGATTTTTCTTACTTGCCAAAATAGAATGGTAGTTTCTAAGCTTATTTACTGTTCATGAAAATTCTTTCAGTAAAACTGAATTGAGCAAGGTTTTCGAAATAGTAACAATGTGGGATTTTGCTAGCCTAAACCAGATTATCTTCCTTTAGAAGACAATTAGTTTCCAACCAGAGAGACCTTCTTGAGCAAAACATATCTATATATCATACAAAATTTGAAGTCTAAAGTATCCTAACAAGATCTTGTAAGTGATAGACGTAGTTTCCTTTGGTAATCTGTGTACTAACACCAGAAATGTTTTGATGGAACCATGTTATATGCATACAAATCCAACTTAATTCTAGGTGGTTTTGAGGGCTAAACTAAAAAATAAAGATCTGGCTTAAATATTATCGCAAGAATGTTGCAATTTTATGGATGGTGCACCTGTACCACATTGTACCAAACATCCGCATAATATTAACAAATACTGCGTCTAAAGTACATATTTTGACATCAGATAATACATTCTGGATAGGCCAAATAGCTAGAAATCTGTGGACAAGCTTCATAGAATCCAAACTACTTCTTCAGAATCTATTTCAGGGAATGGTCTACATTGAGCGTTTCAAGGGACGAGTCAGTTATTAGTTCCTAATTTTGGACAAAGAAGTTTTTTTTTGGTTTGGAGATAGCAAACAGTTGAAGACAACAAAATATTTGGGGAATGATCTTAATGATTTGGAGTAAATTATGGAGGTTGTACTCCTTGGATCTTCTCGATGGTGGTTTAGTTATACGGTGTTTGAGCTTGTAACTGAAAATTTTTATCGTAATTTGCGAAAGAACAATAGCGACGAACGTGATCATCAACGAAGTCATTAAGTCTAAAATAAATAACGAAGTTGCCAACGTACTTAGGAGTGTTAAAGAATAAAGTACTTGGGAGTGTTAAAGAATAAAAAGAACAATGGTGAGAATAACATAACAGCTATAATCGTAAAAGACTCAGCAAAGAAATCTTTGATGAAAGATGAAATGTTGTAAAAACCGAAAATCAGAAAAAAGCATTGCAATTGGCGATGACAATTAAAAAGTGACCAATGAAATTAGTAGAGCAATTTGGGAAAGACCAACAAAATCTAGTTACACTAGACAATTGGAAGTATCGAATAACTAGGAAGAAAAGAATCTACAAGAATTATATACATTGGACGGTAAGAACACTGCCAACTATGGATTGGCGTAAAGAGAAGCAAAGTTGCAAGAATACCAAGAGCCAAGAGCAAGAAGACCATTGGGACATTTTTTGAAAGACATTCCCCAAAAAAAAAATCACAGTTACTAATACTAAAAACGCATTGGCATGTCGATCACCATTGGTTCAATTTTCCTTTCAGTTCTTGTTTTGATAGCTTCTAAACATAACAAGTCTAAAAATTCATTAAAATTTTCACATCTTAATTAAGTTTATTTGTCCAATGCTGATACAACAATAATTCTTTAAGTTGTAGCAAGTGAATAATCGCTAAAGGAAAAAAATACTAGATAAAACTAAAAATTATGTAAAACGCAAATTAATGTGCTTCTAAGAGCGCTAGTTTGGCTAAAGAACGCTTCTCTTATTAGAATTATATAAAATTTCAATGTAATCGGCTTTAAATTCAGAATCTTCTTGTTTCAGTTATCCTAACTGTGTAGAAAAAATGTACCTCTATAAGGAATTACTGTAATAAAATAAAATAGATATTCGATGAAACTGTATGATGTACAAAAAAGGAAATGCAGAAATTATCTTAACGTACTATTAAAGTTTTCGTTCTAATCGATAACTTGGATCTTCTCGAATCCTAAATAGACGAGGTATCTTGCATGTACATACATATAGAGAGGACATACGTTACGATAGTAGTGCATATTAGATTACGTAGATGACATACAATGATTCATTATATTGACCAAAATACACAATGTTGCTGTTGACGTATGCATTATACATATATAATATTTTAGATTAAGGTTTCAATATTAAGAAGTTTATAAAAAAAAGGAGAAATGTTGCAAAATATAACATATATTTTATAGATATTTTAGTAGTTTGTTTTCCTAATATCCATAGTAATCCTGACTTTCTATCTATTGTCCATTCCTTATAAGATTACATAAACAGCATGTTCTGTTAAATAAATGACTGTGAAATCATTGCAGTAATGGAGTGGCAGAAGTTAGATGACAAGAATAAGAATTTAAGTAAATTTGCTATGGTAAGTCATTTTTAATTATTTTATTCAATTTTAAATTCTTATAGTTTTGAAAAAAGAATGTTTGCATAATCGCCATATAAACCTTGGCTGCTTAGAAACGGTTGGTGATAGTGCATATAATCAGTCATAAATCCATAATGCAAATATGAGTCAACAGTAAAAGAAAATCATATTAAAGCAGATGTTCAAACTATTAATTTTTATTTTGTAGACAACATTGAATGTTACATTTTATGGCTTTCAAAGCCATTTATTAGGATTACTTGGTTACATCAAGCACAATAATACATAATAGGATTGTAGGATGTTTGGACCCTTGATAATCGCATTTTTAGATATAGAAAAACGAAAGCATTTAAAATTCGCAAATTTCGCAAATTCTTTATCGTGTCATGGTCTTGCTGAAGACATTCCAGTGTACTCCGTTATGTCTTATTCTTAAATGTTATGAATTCTTACTTCTCCCCATAACCTACAACTTGGGAAAGACCAGCAAAATCTATGCCTACATCTGCTCTTAATTGACTACACAAAAACCTGCATATGTCACCATCAACAGGTAAAAGCAATAGTGGGCTGCGAAGAAATTGGAAGTATCAGATAACGTACAAGTGTAGGTTTTCACGACTGTAATCCATAGTGGATATGTCTCCCGGGTGTTGTTTCGCTGATCATGGTGTCATCTTCTTCAGATGTTTTCTAAAGACTGATGTGGTCATCTTTTATATACACCGACACCACCACCAACCAAAGGCATATACGAGCTGAAATGTCAATGCGGGAAGAGCTACATCGGTCGTACAGGACGGAGTATACAATGCAGAGTGAAGGAACACGAGAGAGATGCACGCCTTGGACATAAAGACTAATCTGCGGCAGCAGAACACTTGCAGCAAGAACGAGACCAGAACATAACCTACAGATCAAGTGAAGGTATTAGCCAAGACCATCCACTACCACGCGAGATCATCACTGGGTTGGTGACCGGACATTGCCCCCTGAGAGAGCATCTATACAACACAGGTCGAGTAAGCGAACCATGGTGTAGAGGATGTGAAGTGCAGGAGGAAACGGGTCTACATGTAATCTGCTCGTGCGAAACACTGAGGGAACTCAGACGGAAATATTTCGAGGAGGACTTACTTGAGCCCTCGAAGGTTCTCAAGCTTCCAAGCAGGATACTGGGGTTCATAGAGGATACTAGGATGCTTGAGCGGAAGTGAGAAATCTGATGGGGTTGGTACAATGAGCATCTAGCTCAAGTGCCGAGACAGAAAGGTGTCTACCCAACTGGTAATGATTGAATGAATGAACCACCCGAGGATAATACGCGATTCTATAGAAATAATGAAGAACAACAAAGAGAACGAATACAGACTCAGTAACACCTGGAAGTTGGCGCTACGAGATCGTCACTAAAGAAAAAGTGTGGTTCATGGGACACGAACGGTTACCGATCAACTAAGCGGAACGGGAATGGGTCCCATAATAAGAAGCAGAAGATGACAGCAGCCTTTCTCTTCTGAGGAAGCTGACAGCATGATCGGCGAAACGTCAAGCTATCAACTATAGAGGTACAGAATCTATTTGATATTTATTCTATAAGAATTCATTAATTGTACAGCAAGCTGAAGGTATGGCATAGAAAACATGGACTAAACTGAGTAGGTATATAGTTCGAGTGCTAACACCCAAGAGAGACAAAGAAAACTGCAAACTCATCCAATGAAGAGAAGTAAACTTGCAAGAATAACCAAGAGCAACTATGTCATGTTGGTACATTTTTTTTCGAAGAAATTTTCACAATTTTGGCGGTGCTCAACTAAATTTATCGTTATTTAGTATATTGCTAGGTAGAGTAACTCTTTACAGTTTAGCACAAATATGATACTCACTTCAGTAATTGCAAACACAACACATTAAAGATACATAAACAGAGTGTGTCATTTAAATTTTTGGAGAAAATTAGACAAGATTTCCATATTTTTGAAACACTTTGTATAATTAATGTTTTACTTTTAAACTGATACTTAAAGCTTTGGATATTGTTAAAGGAAGACAGTAATCTGAAGATGCGCATTATGTAAGACATCTTGTACAATGTAAGACCAACGGTGGGTATTGGTTTGTTTGGAAAGTAATTTGGTTTTTTTTCCTGACAGAGGATTTAAATGTTCACAATCCAATTTACACTTGAGAAGAAATGGATTGTTTATAATTGAGGGTAATAAAAGATTCAAAAGCCAATAGTCACCAAAAAGCGTGATTTCATCTGCTTGGTGGTATTTCGAAAGGAATCGATCAACATAACAATTAACGCTGAAGTATACTGAATGATTAAAACTTAAACAGAAAAGCCAGAATTGTTGAAACAATTTTGCCATCAAGATAATACGAGATCTTATACAAGTTTGACAATTGGCCAAGATCTTTGATAGCTTGAATGGGATATACTCTCACTTCCAACATATTGTCCAGATCGGGTAAAATCCTTACTTCAAATGAGGACGTAAAAAGCCACCTGGAGCAGTTTTTGCCAGCAAAAAAAAACATTTCATCAGCGTACTATCATGCTGCTCTCAAGCAGATAGCATAAGATATTGGACCAGAATGTTAGCTGGGTGTCAGCCATTCTAAATATAACACTAATATTTGCTGTTTCATATAATAAGCTCATTATAGTGCTTGGAAGAAGTTAAATCTTCTAACTAAAATCTGTGTTAAAAACGTTATCGCTAAATTTATTACCAAAAATCTCTTGTGGAAAAAACATCTCCAATGAGAGCATTAGTCGGACTAATCCTTTCTGGTTAAATATTTTCGGAACTTTATTTTTAATCTGCATGTTTACATATTGACGTTTTCAACTTCTTCAAGCAATACATATATTATTCATTATACTAACTCTATTCAACTTACCTAGTAATGAAGACGTCTTTCTTTCTGAATCGAAAATTGTGATTATGAATAGAGTCAGCAACTATATATAACAGATCATAAAAAAAATCAAACATGATCAGAGATATTAACATGTAAACCTGTTTCACTTCCAAAATATGTCTTACAAATGCAACTTCTTTTAGAATTAAAATAAATTTGGGTAGACCTTAATAGCAGTGGCTTCAGCAAAGTAAATCATTGTTGCTCCTTTATGGTTTCTCGTTTCATAACAGCTGTGAAGAGCTTTTGCCAATATCATTCTAATTTGTTGGCTTCGGAACATCCAAACGTCTTTGTCACTACCTATCAAGACAGATCAAAGAAACGCCAGACATAATTTTTCATGTTTCGCCCTTACAAAGCCGTCGCCAAAATATATATTTCGCAATATATCGAGTTCTTCTTTTGCGGAAAAAGGGAATGAATGAGGGTGGCGAAGCATCTAGTGTCCCACTACAATTTATCATCTTTCGAAATTTTGCTCACCTGCACCGTACTCCACGTCGGTGGCTAAATGATAAAAATCCATATTTGGAATTGAGTCGGACGCCTGCGCTTTAATGCCAAAGCTCACTTGGAGGGATACTACCGGAATATAACTTGCCGGCAACGATAAGCGGTTCAGTTGCGGGTTGTTTTCCGTCGTGGGTGGTGTGCGTTACAGAAATCGCGGTGTGTTGTGCTTGTTCTTCCGCATCTTTCGGAACGTTGACTTGACGTACGCACCTGGCGATACAATTAAGGTATTTATAAACTTGTATTATTTAAAATTAATCGATAAATACGGTAATCGTCTATACAAACAAGTTGTTTGTTACCGGTGTATTGTACGTTTTTCTTGTTTTATGCAATTTCGCTAAGTATATTAGCGGCTAACCATGCGTTTTTGTTTTGATCGTAATAAAGGTGCGCTCAAGGACGAGCTGTCGCTTGAATCACGCGGTTGTTTGTAAATATTGCTCCTTTACGTTAGGATGCTGGATGGAAAGGAGGTTATGCTTTCGCACATTAGCGGAACGATGTTTGATGTCGTGATTGGGGTTGTCATGGTAACGGGCTTATAAACTTACAAACAAGTGGTTTTCTTGATTACCGCTGAGAATTTCGAATAATCTTGTTGGTAGATTAGCGGTTTATTTTACGATATACTTTTTGAATATTGTATAGAAGTATGCTGGTTCAGATAATAACGTAGTCTTTTAGAATGGAAAACTTGAAATTACTTCTGAAAGCTTTTTCTTAGTATTTTAATAATATACTCATTCTAACTTCAGGAAATGAGGGAGAGACAATAGCCGACGTAGTAAATAATGAGGAGCGTTTATAAACTTTGTAAGTAGTGTCTTGTTTGAGTAAGTTGTCACAGCATTTTAAACCAATTACAGGGAATTAATTTCAAGATTTTGGATACTATTTAGTCATTATTACTTGTTTCTTCGTATTAGCGTAAATAAATTTATACATTGCGGTGAATGTATGAGGGATAGGTATAGTCTTTATTATCTCTAGAATAATTCACCGACCGACTTAAATCAAAACTTGTCGTTATTTAACGAAGTCTCATTTTTTCTCCTCCAATTAACTAAAATAAATAAGAAGAAGTAAGAGTTGCCACTACAAAAAGTATGTATATGTATAGGGATGTAATTGAAATATTGCTAGTACCACCAAAATTGTGGTTATTGAAGACAGTATTGTTGTATCTCATGATAGGATAGTAAATTATACAAGAATTTTTGGACAGATAAGTGTTGAAAAATTGTGATATCATCATGAATTGGGTTCCAATATCGGTAGTGTAGATATCGCGTATGTCAAAAATGCTAGAATGTGGTAGATCAAAGACTGCATCCATCAAGTTGTATAGTAGTAATTCATCCCTCTAATCTAGAGTCAGAAAATTAGTATGTCTGCTGAAAAATTTGCGGTCACAAATTGTTATAAATTTCAGGATTTTTTACCTGATTTTTGCCACGTCAACGAACTGTGATGGGTGAAACTTTAATCTAAAAATTTAGGAGACCACCAAAGGAAAAACGAAAAAGAAAATTGACAGATTCAGGTGTAGTGGTTCAGGTGAGTTATTTCTGGTTTTTCCTTAAGTTAAATCGGGTTAATTTCAAAGATTGGTCTTAATCATCTTCTGTTAACCTTATATGAACATAAAAAAATCATTTTTGGGTTTTAATTGAAATTTTTTTGGGTAAAATCGACCGAAAAATTCTTGCTAATAAATTCGAAATGTTCTAAAAGTATGAATAAATTGATTAATGACGTGAAAATTTTTAAAACGTGAGAAT
The DNA here is from genome assembly GCA_004785975.1 of Popillia japonica. Taxonomy (NCBI): domain Eukaryota; kingdom Metazoa; phylum Arthropoda; class Insecta; order Coleoptera; family Scarabaeidae; genus Popillia; species Popillia japonica. The sequence continues at coordinate 6,402 of SMLS01046861.1, read as the reverse complement.
AGAGGTATTGAACAGGCAAACCACAAGAAAGACCTCAAAACTCGTATTAAAAAACAATAAAATCATTTGCAGCACAAATGATCACAAAAAATAAATGAGTGCTCGTTATGATATTTTGAAATCCATGGTAATAGAAGAGGAAAACCATAAATCTTCTCAAACAGGAAGCGTTTATAAGCAGCTTAATGGCAGCACGAATTAGCAGAAATCAGTATAACCCATTTGCCTGGCAGAAATTTTGAACTCTAACAGTTAAGGGGCTCTCAGTCTTCTTCCCAAAAAAGAAGCATCATGATATTTAATTTAAATTCACGGTAACAGAATAGAAAAATACAAATCCTGCAATCACGAATATTGCCAGACAGTATATTAAACTCCAGCACCAACCTACAGAATTCAGTACAAACTAGTTGCATATAAGACATTCTGACATATAATAGTTAAGAGGTAACGGGAGAGAAAACCATGAATTTTGGCCAACAGGAAAAGTTTATAACAGATTAATTTGCAGCACGAACGAGCAAAAATCAGTAACCAGTCACTGATATAGGAAATTTTGAAATACTTAAGGGGCTTCCCCTTTTCAAAGAACAATTCCTTAAATACAGTTAATTTGAAACCAGAAAACGTTTTACTAATGATACAATACAAATCAACAAGATTCAAGGACAACTCTTTGATAATTCCGGTTTGAACATCTAACAGTCCATCCATTCTTATGAAGAAGTTATGATATTGATAAATGAGTGGCTAATAGAACGGAACAAAGACTTTTTTCTAAAAGAATCTTCTTGCCTTACTGCCTACTTGCTTGCTTCATAAAAGTTTTGGAATGTATATTTTTCCTAATCTTTTATATTGTAGTAGAAGCAAGAATAATACAAAATGCTGTGTACATTTAGTCCGTACCTGGAATTACTCTAAATATTCCCGCCCCCAATGTACCAGTAACCTCCACACAAATTTGAGCAATATAGTATTAAACAACTTTTATTGATATTGAAAAAATGCGTATACATACTATAATCTCATCACTCTAGCGTCATCTATATATTCCACATTCAACCAAACATAGAACTTTATTAAATTGTCGAGAGGTAACGCTGCAATTCAAAGCAGAGAAGCAGAGAATCCCCACCAAGTAATTGGTTTGTTTGGCTTTCTCTTACGGCTACATTAGCACAAAGGTTAATCGAACTATTTTCCTATTAGCGTGCTCTGTGCTATAGGAATTACCCAACTTAAATACTCTTGTTTGTTGTTTATAGATTGCATACGATGCACTGTGTTTTCGATCTTATTTAGCGGCACAAAGTTAAATTTGCGACGTCACATATAGGCCAGTTCAAACACGCAATCCCTTGCTTGAATAAATACATATCATGTTCAGAATTCACCATTGCTAGCTTTATTATTATAGAATATTTGAATGTTCCGTTCAAACAACAAATGGCTGAGTGTTTAAATTTTAACTAATGCAACAAAGGGTCTTACGAAACTACATAGTTTTTTTATAGAATTTTCTCTAGCTTCGCTAAAAAGTTTAGTTTTATTTTTTATGTAGTTGGTCACACTGAAGTTTGACAATTTGAGTTTCAAATAAAGATGTGTAATATATAGTAGGTAATGATGGCTGAACTAAACCATGGACAAACTTCTTCGTAGACTGACTTATTCTTGGATTAATATTCTGTAGGTATATTTATAGGATGTGGTTAGTTTTTTGTGACATTGTAATATTTTTGGGCAATAATTTCTCGTTTTACAGTGGGGTTGGCAGCAAATCTGGTAAGTTCTTGAAAATGTGCAAAAGATTGAGGTAGGTATGTTATACTTCCATGTATCCTCTTTTTAGTTTATGAAGTTTGTAAAATGTCACACATTCTATTTTGTGAAGATCCATACTAAACCATATCCTCCATATTATAATTTGGCACCATTTCTAATTTCAATTAGAACCTTCTTGCTTTCCAAATACAAATTTAATTCCACTTTAGTAGCTCCAATTTGGTAGTTCTACGATTTATCATTTCGTCTGTGGTCTAATCATAAATTAGTCAGAACAAATCCTTTTAGTTAGTGCTAACTTTTTTGAGCAGCGTTGTAAGTATCGTGGAACCACTATTCTCGTGAATAGGAGTATTAGGTCTCTCGTCGCTTACCAAATATGAATACTAACTATAAGTAACGTGTTATTATAGTAAGTAATATCCCTGAATAAGTAATTTAGGGTATATTTTGCCCGAAGCTGGGAAATATCCTACATAGGGTCATCCTGGAAGGTATCCCTAGCGTCTTAAAGATTGGAATTAATTTACATAGGTGTATCAATAAAATATTTGCATGTAGATATACAGAGTGATTCGCAAATAAGTGCTGAAAATATAAGAGACGATTCTACATGTTATTTCAAGGAAAAAAAATATATAGGCATGGGCCTCGAAATGCTTTCTAATTTTAAACGCTATTTGCACAAAACAAGTAAACAAAAAGCAAGGAAGAAACAACAAAAAGGAAGAAAATTAAAGAAATAATAATAGTATCATGCCAATTATTAATATAACATATAACTCATTCTAAACCCCAATTACGCAAGCGCACTTTTTAAATTTAGCACAGCTATGTCTATCCGACAATTAAAATCCGTAATCTGTCCTTTCATGTTCACCATTCCGCCTACAGCATTGTGCATGTTCACCGCCGCTGTTACAAATGGAAATATTTATTTTGAAGAGCTTACTTAATTAACTTGGTCTACAGTTTCCCACCCTGTTCGTTGTATGCAATTATCATTCATCAAGCTAGGATTCCGTACCGTCCACGCTTCCAACGGCACGTCACATATTTCATTAGTCGATGATGATTTAATTTAATTTCGGGTCTGACGTTGAAGTTGTTGCTTGCGCTAAATTTGCAACGGTGGTCCGCCGATATGACAGGTCGAATTGTTTGGTGGACGTTTATTATAAATTTAGGTGTGTTGAATGAAATGATATTCGAAATGGGTTTTACTCCACATCGATGAATAACAGTTTTTGAATTGTGAAACAATTCAGATAAACAGCAGACTAATATAGAGGCTGTGTCAAATTTGTCAAGCACTAAGTTCGATGATGCTGATTGGTGGTAGATCGTTTGAGTATGTACAAGATTCGTTAGTGTACACAATTGTTGCGTAATGGCAGTATGTGTTAAATCCTAACGCTTATTATATAATTTGTTAATTGCGATTTAACAAGGCCCTTAACTACAGGATACTAATGCGAACTACATACAACCATTTCGCGCCACTGTCTAGACTACAATGGAGCGAGCATAGTTAATGAGGTGCACAGCGCAAATGACATTAACAAATTACTTGTGTTGCGCGATCGTAGGCTGCTTAATTTCGCGGTAACCTTTAGGAGTTAATTGTAGAATATGTAATACATTCCTGCTCCTATTTTAGGGCAGCAAATTATTAAACCCTTACAAGATATCGTATGTCATATCAGAGAAATTGAAATATTCAAGTAACCAAATCCATACAAGCATAATACCAGCAGTAATAAATACGTATATAGCACCTGTTCATTCATTGTTGGACATTTATGTCGATATATCTGTATCAAGGTTACTGTAATAAGCGGTCTGTGTCATGAGAGTGTCTGTCTGCGTTACACCGTTTTCTATTTCGCATAAAACGCGTCATAAAATATGCGTTAATGTTGTCAAGTTGTTCCAGATTCCACAAGTGGAAGGCAAAAGAAAACACTGTAGCGATACCTTACCTAGTTTACTTTTATTGAAATTGACATTATTGCTGTGTATATTACATTAATTTATGTAATATATTTCAATATCGGAATGTTGAATGAACTTTAAAGTTAATAAACTCTTAACAAAAATAATCAGTTCGAAAAGGCAGGTTCGGCATTAAACGTTTAACTTTAGAAATAAAACTACAATGACAATTTTAATTTCGACTGGATTTTTACAGCAGTTTTAGATTGGCTTGGCAGTCGTGAAGTTAATTAAATTTTTGATTTATGTTCCTGTATCAAGTTGGTATTACGAGTTTTGACGATTAAGTTGAAAATACAGATTTTGCAGGTTTTTAAAGAAATTCTTGAAAATATTTTATCTAGAATTCTGTTTTTAAAACCGAAGTAGAAGTATCGTATTATGTCGTGAATTCTGTAAACAACCTGAACAAGATAGATTTTCAGTGTTTCTTTCAATCCTCAAATTCTTCAGGAGCACTGACTTATGTAATTTGCTTCTTAGGCTTTGCTTCCAATTTTTTGCTTACCAGATAATGTAAATACTGGACACACTAAACACTTCTGTTGATTTAAACTTGTTTCTACCTAAATAACATGCTCAGTTTGGTCGATAGTTGCAGTGGTCTGTTGGCTACCCAGCGGTGTGAAAGAACGTTGCATCTAGGGTTTAGTTCTTGGAAGAGTGGTGACAATATTTTCTGAAAATTTCAATCGATCTACTATTCACTTTTCGGAGTAAAGTGGCTAATAATGTGGCACCAGTTGTATGAAGAGGCACAGCACATTTTTGCATTCCAAATTTTGCCTTAGCATAGCTGGGGACCACAAGAAAAAATATATACATACATATGACAACCTTGTCTTTAGCTCATGATCGTTGGCATGCCGCATCCGATTGGGTGGTGGTAAAAAATCTGCAGTTCCTCATTTTCTGAGTATATATTGTGATGGAGCAAATTATCATTTTAGTATAGTATTTAATGGTCCAATCCATTTTTTCCATTTCGTCGATGGAGCACAAACTGAGCTTTCTAGGTTAAAATCATTATCAGACAAGTTAGCCTATTTATATGTTTTTCTTTCATTGCAGCTCTCAACATAAACTTCCTGGCATGGCAGCAAACCTTGAAATCTAAATTCTATTTCATGCCGTCTAGAGCATTCAGATTGACATCGAATTCATTATCTAAGACCATTTACAACTACTTCCAACATTTCTGAAATTTGTACAGATAAGAAGCTCCCACATCTATGTAGTACTAACCTCAAGAAAAAATATTACGAAGTGGTGCTTAATTTTCAGAGCGGCCTGGCTGTCGGGTTAGGTTTTCTCGGAAGCAAAGATCTCTGGCGTGTGTCTCTGCTTGAAAAGTGGTTGGCGATGCTCTTAGACGTTCGTTCTCGGGTCATCAACGCTAACTTATACCCCATTGCTGGTCTCTCCTCAATCAGATCTAACATTTTTGCTAGAAATTGGTAACCATATTTAAATCTCAATTTGTCTCGCTAGACACTTTCTGCAGCACTATAATTTCCTCAAACTTAGTGTTTGTTCTCTGGGAAATGCTATAGATACAAGCCCATACGCTTCTGCTACATTTGTGATGTATGATGATTCCAGACATCAATCTTTTTTTTATGATTCTGGTTTTGTGATGAGCTCTTTGATGAGCAATTACCTTCATCATTTTAAATTCCCTACATTTTCCATTGAGTTGCCTGAGATAATGCCCAATCAATCCAACAGAAGGCTATTTTGTTCCTGCACATACATATATGTATTTGAGTGGGCTATGTGGTCTATCTTACAGATATGGAAATCCCTAGTTTCTCATTTGCAGAGTATACATTTTGATGGAGCAAACCATCACTTCAGTAGAGTGTTTAATGGTTCTGTCATTTTCCTCTAACTCCGCGAAAAAGCTTCAGTTTGTGCTTCGACGAAGGTCTTTGGCTAAAATATTTATCGGAGAAGTTGGCCTATTTTTCATTGCAGTTCTTAATTTAAGTTTGTTGGCAGGTTGGCAAATCTTGAATTCAAAATTCTTCATTTTGTACCCTCTGAAGCACTCACATTGAAGTAAAATATTTTCTAAAAAAATTTAGCTTTAGATATTTTGTCGACCTGAAGTAAGTAAGTAAAAAGTGGGCTTTCTACAGTATTTCTTTTCAGGATACTTGCAGTTGACTCACTCTAAGTACTTTTACTATTTTTGTTAGAAAGTTTTCATATTTCAACTGCTTCTATACTCATAGTCTTTTCTGGCTCTTGAACTTCTCTGGCCACTCAAACAGCTTATGGCATACATTTTGCCATTTTATTGGTGAAGTTTATTCGAAAATACTCTTTCAGGCAGCTTGGTAACATCCCCACTGGTGCTTTTTCAAAGTTGGCTTTTTGTGTGTAGAGGTTATCCCATAAATTAGCATTTAGCGGTGACAAAGATCTGGTCCCTGGATCTCCAATCATTTGCTTGACATATTAAATAATCGTTTCAAATCTGTGCTGTATTTTTGTGGTCGTAATTATGTGTGAAAATGAAGTTCAATCTCCACCAAATTGCAAGTTGGTTTTATTCCAATGTTCCGCTATAATTTTCTCTCCTCTTCTTCTATTTAACTCTACTTTTCTGATCAA